>CAJVPS010000066.1:0-41985 GCA_910591765.1 Ambispora leptoticha | reverse complement strand
GAGGTAAAAAAATAATTCAATGTAATTCTTTATTTCTCTTGGTGCGACTTAAGGTTTATTAATAAAATATTTACACATAAATCTATTTATTGAAGAAATACCGCATGAAGGGCCGATGGCTGATTTAGTTTGGTCAGACCCGGACCCAGATAAGGACGAATTTGCTATTTCTCCGAGGTGAACTCCTGATTTGTTTTATATAATTGGTAGGAGTTTATTCTCACTAATAATATGGATTTTAAAGAGGTGCGGGTTATACTTTTGGAGGCGAAGTTGTTAAAAAGTTCCTGGAGATCAATCAAATGGAACATATATTAAGGGCACATCAATTGTGTATGGAAGGATATCAGGTGTGTGTTTATAAAATACTCGGAATCTTTAGGTTACAATAATACTAATCATAATTATTGTTATTAGGTACTTTATGATGATAAACTTTCAACGGTATGGTCTGCTCCAAATTACTGTTATCGCTGTGGTAATCTGGCCTCGATTCTCGAAGTGGGCACATATGGTGAACGATTTTTCAATGTATTTGATGCGGCGCCAGAGAATGACAGAGATGGACCCCAGCAAATGACTTCTGAAAGGAAGGTAATGATGAAATTCAATAGATATTTATTCGAATCAACGTTATTTTTACTCACTCTAATTTTATATTATACTTTAGGAACAAGTCCATTATTTTTTGTAATATTGATAGATTTGTTTTCTTTATCATAATAATTAATTTAATTCCATTTTTTGCGAAAATAGGAACAATTTTGATGTATTGTGTTTATAATTCTAATTATTATTATGCCACGTTATATGTATTATTTTTTTTTCTTATTTAAAGTTATATTTAAAACATATATCATTTTTTATCTGTAATTATATACGTGATATATAATTATACAAATCGCTTTAGATTTAAATATGAAATATCGATTATTAAATTTAAAATACTATATTTGAAAGACATTCTATATAAAAAAAAAGATATTTATATTTGATTTCTTGTCCATATATATATTTATATATACAATTATTTAAAAAATATAAAATTTTATAACAAATATAATAGCAAGATGAAAGAAAGATATTATTTTTATATAAATATCACTCTCTAATATTATATATGATAAATTTGTTCATCATATTTTAATCAATCACGAAATCATTTGAAAACTAAAATTGCTCCAATAAATTTGATAAGAAATTAACAAATAGAATTCACAAACTTAATAAATATAATCAAATCCAAAAAATAACATGAAAAAATATGGTTTTGAATATAAATGAAATGATACATAAAAAATTTCAAAAAAAAATACTAATTAAACTCCAATCGAGCCGCACCATTCATAGTACTCAATTTTATGTTGTTATTGCCATTGGGAGCGGTACCCTTCACGCCGCTTTTCAAGGTACGATTATAAGTCTCAAAATTCACGTCAAAGAGTTCTGATACGCTGGTTGATCCCCAAGTAGTTTCAAGTTGAAATCGACCTTGATAAATTTTTGACTAAAAGGACGACGGATTAATATTATTTAATACGCAAGAGACACATGTCAATAGTTAGAATTAAAATGCCTACCATAGTCAACGACACCACACCATTAGTTGACGCCAGATTAGCATCAACTTGTTCGTTTTCTTTCAAGTGACCTTGAACAGTGACAGCTCCATTCGTGGTCTTTGCTGTGAAATTTTTCGCCATTCGATAAAAACCTTTAATGGTTCCATTGGTTGTCCGAAGTTCAACCGAAGATGGCTGCACTGCTGACGTGACACTTGAATCGATCGTGCCATTCGAAGATTCAGCAACAAATTTTGCAAGAGGTTGATAAGAACCCGTGATATTCCCATTGGTTGTTCTTAGAATAATATTTGTACCTTTAAGTAACTATTTTTAGATTGATAACAATAGAGGTCATGAATGCATGATGTTGTTAGTATTCACTGAAAAAAGATAATGATGATTAATAATAAAGTCAATTAGTTACCCGCGAATCAATATTTCCATTGGTATTATTGATTTGATATCGGTCAAAGAATAAAGTTGGTAGTGCATATGCATCAATATTCGCGTTTTCACATTCTATGGAAAAGCTTTCGAGAGCGCTTAAATCACGCGGGAATATCACTTCAGTTTCATGTCTAACTCTGGTAAATTCTCGCGGTCCCTTTTGAATTTACAAAGGAGAATGAAAAAAAATTCAGAAGGTAAAATGGCAAATTGCTTTACCAAAAAAAATTCATTTTAATTATTTACCTCTATGGTTAGTACTAGTTGATTATCCGTGTATACAGGAGTTATTGTAACTCTGATGTAATCGTCGGTCACGTAAATCTTGTTATTGATCTTTAATAGTTTTGATTCTTGATCATCTCGCAGTAATGTGATGGATCCTTGCTGTATTTATTATGATAAAAATTTTAAAGTCAATATTAATTAAGTAAAAACGAGTACAACAATGCTTTTTCCACTTATATACCCACCATAACATGACCTCTTACGATAATAGAAATATTATTACGTTTTTCAGGATCAAATTCAATTTTATCATTCTCAACGGAAACGTGTTTTAATTCACCAAGCCCCACCGTTCTAACAATGTTCCTGACACCATGTAAAAATGCCATGCTTTCGGTTTATCAGGTTATTTTGCTCTGTGTTTTGAATTAATAAATCTTTTAAATATTTGCTTGAATCAAAAATCTTTCAATTATTTGCTTGAATTAAATCTTTTGAACAAGAAGGACCCTTTATATATAGAATATTATTGTGGGAAAATTTGATTAAGATTTACAATTATCTTATGTCACATAGTATAATCACCTGTTTTTAAACATCACCTAGGAAATAGTAACCGTTTTTATTAATATAGAATGATACTATTTGACGAGAATTACGGTACGTAATACAGGGTTGACAATTGGCCAATTGGCCAGAGTTTGGCCACGGTTACTTGGCTGGCCAAATTCTGGCCAAAAAATTCTTGGCCGCAGAATGCCAACCCTTAACGTAATTAGTACGTAAATACGTGGCTAGAGAATGCCAGAAGTTTGTAGAAGATTGCATATTTTGTAGCCAAGCAACTCGTCAGAAGTGACCTACCTTTTCATAGATCATGTGTAAATTTTTCGAACACAGAAAACTACGCAAACACCGATCATCTACGTCTTTATACTATATCGGGCATTGGATGTTCGTCAAATATCTACGCTCGTAAATACAATGAATCGTCACTTTATGATGCAATATCTTGAAATTCGGTGAGCAAATATCCTGCCATAAATATTACCATACCATTTGATTCGTCTAGTCGAGACGGAATCGAATAGTAATATTTTTGTTTGAAAATGATCACTGGGTGTCAAGAATTGGATCACTTAACATCAAGATATATGGATATATGTCATAAAGTGATTGAAGCGTGAGAATTTGGTGAACATTACACATAATCTATATGGGGGTAGGTAGCAAGGAGCATGTTCCTGAATAGTTATTATTAAAGATCATTGAAATGATTTTTTTCCTATTTTGTGCTTCTATCATTCATATTCCTGAATAGTTATTATAACGATCATTTCATAGTTTGCCTATTTTTAGTTTCGTTATGGGATTTTCAACTTGCAGTAACAGTATGAATAATTGTTATTAAAAGATGATTTCATTGAAATTTTTTCCTATTCATACAACTAAAACTAATAAACCAAAAATCGTATACACAATTAAAAAATTAACAAAGAATATAAAATTAAATATATAATATATATAATATATACGTGTATATATATATATATATATATTTAATTTGTCCTTGCGTATATATGTGTGCGCGCGGGGAATTTTATATGTATATATTATATTAGATATATATATATATACATCGCTAATTTACGAGTAAAAATTGACTTTTTCTCTTTTTTCTTCGAGGTTTCGAAACCATTCAATAAAATTAATAATAATGAACGTGTGATTTGGTCCACACTTATTATTATTAAAACAAATAAATAGAATAAACTGAAGCACACACTTGAGAAGGGAGAGTGTGAAAGAGGTAAGCAAGTAGGCCCAGCCCACTTCTTTCGTTATCCCAAAAATGAAACCCAATATTATTATTAATCATTATTCTTCTTAACATGTCAAATAAAATGGGTTAAATAAAAGTTTGTGGAAAAAATTAAGATTACAAATGAAAACTAAGTCAAAAATGAAAATTAAAAAAAAATATAGAGAATCGAATAAATTGTGCTGTGTCAAATGTTGTTTATTTGATTTTATAGTCTGTTGATTGTTGTTGGTTGATTGTTTTAAGTTGCTTGTATGTTTTTAATATTTTTTTTCTTTATACAAGGTGAAGTCCTTCAGTGCGTTGATGATGACCTAATGGCTGCTCAAAAGTTGTTTTATGTTTTTCGGTGTAGATTCATCATTCAGGTGTTTGGTGTTAAATCGTAGAGCGGACATAAGATTCTGATATTCTGTGGTTCCATGAGCTTGTATTGCCTTAACCGAAGATTTTATCTAATAATAATAATAATAATCATCATCATCATCATCATCATCATTGTTTTAAATCAATTTAATAATAAGAATGAATGTTATGTTTAAGCCTTACATTAATTGGAGATTGTCGATTGAACGCTCCCTGTGGGTCAATATGATCATAAAGAATAATAGCAACGACCATCACCCGTAGACAAAAAGCGATCGCTTCTGCTGACTGAACTCTGTTGAATTAATGTATCAATATATGCGCAGATTAATTAATTAATTGATCGATTGAAACCATTCAATTGATTTTTTCTCCTCTGAATAGAAAAAAAATAAACCTTTTCTTTGTCACTGCATGATAACATCCTGCCGCCAATCCAGATAAACATTCTGAAACGTTTCTGCCCAAATTATTCTAATTTAATTAAGATAAATGTTGATCATTACCACGTCGTGTTTTAATAAAAGAAAGATTAAATAATGATTATTACCTTAGCAACAAAAAGTGCTGTAACGTCCGTTACAGTTTTTAACATTGGCGTTGGATATGCGTAGAATAATGAAATTCGATTGGCCAATTCATCCTCAATCATGGCAGTTTTCAGGTCCGTCTAATTTAATTATCATCATTATTATTAGAAAATGTCCAATCAACCAATTAGTCACTCTTACACAGTAGAAATATAATATTCATATTGACTAACTTCGTTTGCAAGTTTCCCCCGGCTTAATGTTCGTCGATAGTATGAAAAATCATTTTGGATAGATGGCGTTTTCATCTTTTTTTTTTTTTAAAAAAAAAGCATCAAACTTTATGATCTTATCGAAAATCGTATATTACCTAGTCAAAAATAAATCAATCGAACCTTCAAATAATCAAACTCGAACGCAAAATCCAGTATATCTGCCAATAATTTTGTGAGAGCTTGATATTTTTCAATATTACTCCGCACATTGCCTTCACAAAGTGCTTTCAACAGTTCAGGTAATGCATCCTCTATCAAAAATCAGAATTACAAAATTCTCTATATATCAATAAAACCGTTTCGGAAATTAATAACTCTGTTCCAATCTAGATTGAAAATCATATAAATACCCAATGATGCTGAATATTCAAAATAACGTTTTAATTTTGCAACAGCAGGTTGAACAGCCTGCCAAGCTTCTTCTTCGTTTTCAGGTGTAGGATTTGATATTGCTTTTCGTATGAGCTCTCCGCATCCATCGTATCGTCGTAAGGAGTCCAGAAGAGAATCTGTTGGCTGGAGTAGTCCTGATACATGGCTATGCAAGCCTACCTCAGCTTGAGTAGGTTTGGCATCTTGGGAAAAAAACCCGTTAAATAATTCAGTAAATATTCACGAACAAACAGCAATCGCGTCAATATTCAAAAGAAAATAATATCATAGAACAGGTAAAAAAAAAAATTGGTTCAAAATTAATTATAATTAGAAGAAATTAAATTGCTTACTTTCAAGGTCAAGATTTATATCTGGCACCATTGCATCACCACTCCCTTTGCTTAGGTGTGATAGTAACGAGCCCATGGTTGCGGTATGTATGTAATCGTGATTGTTTTTTTTTGTTGTTTTCGCAGATATATATTTTGCTAATTTTTTACTATAATTGAAAAAAAAGTTTTTTGTGTGCTCGTTCTTGAAAGGTGAAAATATTTCTTTGTGTATTCCTCCTAACTATTATCAATTTTTCTTTGGCTAATAATGAAAAGAAAAGGAGGACCGTCCAGATAACACTACCAGGTGCTAGAATAGATGTAGGATGAGTGACTGTTTTGGCTATTTTTAGGAAGCTCTTTGGAGGGTGAGAAGGGGGGGCTTCGGATGACAAGGGAGAAGGTTGATAAGTTGAATAAGTCGTTAACGTACCACCAAATTGCTTTTTTAGTGTCCTGGAAGATTTTTGGGTCGAGTGGAAAATGAGATCGTAGTAGGACGGATAAATAGATGCCAGATTTATTAAGGCAAAAGGAGAGTTAATGTCAAGAGAGGGAGTGAATATAAATAGGATAATAATAATAGTATTATTATTATTAGAACAGCCAAAGAAAGGAGATTGTGTATTCTTTTTGGGTTGAAGAGCGGGAATTTTTTTTGGTACACACACGGGAATACCAAAAGTTACACCAAATTTGTGAAAAAATCATCACGAACGTTCGTTATCGGAAGGAATTATGTATGCATATTATTTTTTATGGACTGATGCTCACATTCATTATTGTACAACTTGAGTATTTATAGTAAGTTACACGTAAATAAAAATTTTTAGATCATTAAAAATTTCTAGATATCCACGCATCGTTCTCGAAATAATATGAAGAATTTAATCACATTAGCGAAAACCGTTGTTTCGCTTGAGCAAAATGTGCCTACTTCCTCAAAGTGTCAATTCAAATTTACTATAAATTATGAGACAAAGGATGTTTGGGTGACGACAGCTTTTTCGGAAGAATCCTCTTCTACCGAGCTACTTCGAATTTCCGGGGTAAAGTAAACGTGGCTGTTGATCCTTCACTCTACATGTACTAATCAATTTTTTCCGTAATTTAGGAAATTGATATAATAACCTCGTTTACAAAGCAACATGATTTTTTCAATAGTGAAATCATTTGCTTGAAATACCTGCATGATGTACAAGCTTGCTTGATCGCATTCAGCAGTGGTGATATCGTTCTTGTGCGCGAGGAAAATTTAGAAGAAAATTTAGAAGGACTTGAATTGGTAAATTTAAACTTTGTCTTCTCATTCAGTGTTATAAATTTAAATTGGGGGTTTTTTTTTGATTCATTTAATTGATTAGATTGAAGTAGTTGGAACCGTCGAGCCTGGAATCAAATGTATGGAATGGAGTCCTGATGAAGAATTGGGAGTGATAATCAATGGTATCTTCGCTAGCGGATGATTATTCCCTCCTGGACTTTAATGGTTTCTAAACTGTTAAAATTTCGTTAGGAAATGATAATGTCTTGCTAATGACAAAGGATTTTGAAGTTTTGACGGAGTTTCCTGTTAATGTAGAGAATGCTGGCGAAGGTATAAATTTTGGAACGTGTTTTGATTACACGCAAACTGTGTCTTAATCGCAATATCTATTTAATAGCGGCTAGTGTTAGCGTGGGATGGGGTCGCAAAGAAACGCAGTTTCACGGTTCAGAAGGAAAATCTGCAGCACTAAAGAAAGCTAATCTATCGGAATACACGTTATCTGAAGATGACGATTCTCGGCCTCGTGTATCCTGGTGTGGAGACGGGAGTTTCTTTACGTGTTCAATAATAGACCCTCTAAAAGGTAGCTAACGAATTAGTTTTAATTTAACGCGAAAAAATTTACAGTAAGTTGTAAGATCTTGATTAATTTTATACAATAATCATTTTTTTAAATAGAACGACGCGTAATTAGGATATACAATAGAGAAGGAATCTTACAGAATACGAGTGAACCTATTGATAAATTAGAGCATAGTCTTTGTTGGAGGTATAGTAATTAGTTGTTTTTGAAATCATTGAACATATGTTCTCAATTAAATTATTTTGCATGAAGACCTAGTGGAAATTTGATAACATCTTCACAGAAATTGCCGCATAAACATAATATTTGTTTTTTCGAGAAAAATGGACTACCACATGGAGAATTCGCGTTGCGAGAAACGAAAAATCATAAGGTGCAATTCGAATAGAACATTTCAATTTATTTAAATTAGATTTAATGGAAATTATATTATTTATTTTAAGAGTCAAGTAATTTATTATGTTATCATTGAATATTAGGTGGTTGAATTAGCATGGAATTGCGATTCATCGATATTAGCTGTTTGGTTGATTCGGGAGGAAACGCCTTCTCAATATTCGTCTTGTGGTAATAATTTATTATTATCTTTAAAATGCCGAATAACTATGAAAATAATATCTTTTTTATTTCAGTTCAATTATGGTACATGAATAATTATCATTGGTATTTGAAGCAAGAAATTCTGTGTCCGCCTGGTGAATCTATTTGTTTTCTATGCTGGGACGCTGAATTAGCACTGCAATTACATTACATAACTCAAAGTAAGATCAACTTTTGTATTTTCTTTTTTTTTGATTTTAATTATTCTGATGATTTATTCATTTCTTTTTATTCGGTCAAAAATCTTATATAGAAGCTTATTACGTTCATAATTATTCATGGGACGTGTTAATCAGTCACACCATCTCCAAAAAAAATGCTGCAACTGTAGCAGTTATTGATGGATGTAAAGAAATATTTTTTTTCTCAAATTTTTTTCCTTTTTTCTTAAATTGAGTTATGTTAATTTACTCTTTGACTCCTTTGTTAGCGTCAATTCTCCTTACACCTTTTCGTTATATGAATATTCCACCTCCGATGAGTGGTTATTCCATAAAACTCAATTACCCAGCTGCACATTTATCGTTCTCGGCAAATAATCACGGTAATGATTTTGCTGTACTAGAAGCAAATGGGGATATATCATTGTTTGAATGGGCTGGTGCTTGCGAGAAACCTATAAGACTTTCTACATTATTGGGATCAATAAAGTTCGTATTCAGATAATAATTTTCATTGTTATCAATTGATAATTAATTAACCGTGTATTTTATCAGTACTATGAATAAGGATCCAACTTCTTCACTGAAACAAATAGCATGGATCAATAAAAACACGTTGCTCGGATTGCATTCTTCTTCTATTGTCAAAATTAATATTTCTTTCGATGATGAATCTGGTATACCTTCAATCGTGTCCCAGACACGTTGTATTACTTCACATCATATTTTGAGGCTTTATTCCAATGTCAATTATGATGAAGTTTTTATAGAGACCATGAACGGATCCATATATAAAGGTAAAAAGCAAATTAATATGATCTTTTATCAAATTAATCACTGGTCGAAATAGAGTGATATGCAAGGATCTGATATGGAAAATTCTGAACCACGGATGATACCTTGTAGTATTTTATCTGCAAAATTCCATAGTGTATCCAAGGTATATCACCCTATTGATCGGATAATTTGCGTAATTTTTTTAATATTCATAATGTTTCTTTTTTTTATTAGTTATTTTCAAAGAACAAAAAGATGAATTATTGGTTGAGCCATTTACATGTTTCCCAGAATTTTGTGAGCATATTTCGTCAACTCGTATTGGAAAGCATGGAGAAGAAGGGGTGATGTTTTATTTTTATTAATTTTTATATTATTATTAACATTTATTGAATTTTTCAAAATTTTTTGTAGGTTTCTGTTATTATAGGCTTGAGTAAAAATAATAAGCTTTACGCGAATAACAGGCTATTAGCAGTAGATTGTACATCATTTTTTATTCATAACGACTATTTAGTTTACACTACTACACAACATACTGCTAGATTTCTTCCTCTTCATGTCAACTTTTCAGGTATGTAATTTGAACTTCTCTATATATATGTGTGTATATTTTTTTGAAAATTCACATACACGCTTTTTTCTAGAATTCAAAGTTTCTGATAATATTGCACATCCGTTTGACGAAACGATACG
This sequence comes from Ambispora leptoticha, assembly GCA_910591765.1. Lineage (NCBI taxonomy): Eukaryota > Fungi > Glomeromycota > Glomeromycetes > Archaeosporales > Ambisporaceae > Ambispora > Ambispora leptoticha. The sequence continues at coordinate 31,958 of CAJVPS010000066.1, read as the reverse complement.
CCGTGTTGAAAGAGGAAGCAAAATCATTATTGCACCGTATTTTGACGTCTCTCTTGTTCTACAAGTACGTATTTTATCTAGAAGAAAAGAAATAAAAACAGGATTCAAAAATATAAGCTAATTATTATTTTTTGTAGATGCCAAGAGGAAATTTGGAGACTATACATCCGCGCGCTTTTGTTTTAGCTGCTGTGCGTCAACATTTGAATAGGTAAGTTAAATTATCATAATTATACTTATAACCTATATGTTAATTCTGTTTAATTTTTCAATATCTCAGTTTGGATTACCGATCGGCTTTTATATTATGCCGTAAACATAAACTTGACTTTAATATTCTTTACGATCATGCACCGGATACTTTTTTGGGAAATGTGAAAACATTTGTGGAACAAGTTTCTGAAGTTGATTATTTAAATTTATTCTTGTCAAGTTTAAGGTGGGAAAATATTAATTGATTTATGTGAGAATTATCTAATTCACTAAATATTGAAAGTTGCTTCTTTTATCCAGAAATGAGGATGTCACCTTGACAATGTATCCTTATCCTTCTAATGATAAATCGGAAAATGGTGCATCTCAAAAACCAAAGTAAAGATATATTATTTTTATTCATTCTTATTTTACAATATAAACACTAATACGGAGTCATCTGCTATTAATATCAAATAGTGATCGAATAGATCCACGACAAAAAGTCAACATTATCTGTGACTCGATAAGGGAAATATTAGAAAATTTAGATTTAAAACGATATATCCAATCAATATTGACCGCCTATGTACACAAAACGCCACCGGATTTAGAACCTGCACTGAAACTTTTGGTGGTTCTTAAAGGTAGCAATAAATTGATCAATTCTATTAGTATGACTACTATTATAAATGGTTTGAATAGATGCTAAATATTGGTATCTCCAATTGAATAGAAAAAGATTTTGATTATGCTGAGGATGCTTTAAAGTTTATCACGTTTTTAGTTGATACGGATAAACTATTTGATGTGGCATTGGGAATGTACAATTTCAGTCTGGTTCTCATGGTTGCACAACAGTCTCAAAGAGTATGTAATGACGTTTATCCGCAACAACGTCTATTTAGTTTTGACAATTAATTATGCTTAATTTTGTTAGGATCCCAGAGAATATTTACCGTTTTTGTCGGAACTTCAAACACATGAGAAATATTTCCAGCGATTCAAGATTGACGATTATTTGAAACGCTATGAAAAGGCATTAAATAATCTTTATTTGGCTGGTAAATTTCGAAAAAATATGATATTTTATTTGCATGTGTATTATTTAAATGATGCATTCAATTTATAATAATATAGGCGAGAAACACATTGATCGCTGTTATGAATATATACTTGAACATGAACTTTATCGGCTCGGGTTGACTTTATTTTCCAATAATCCAGAACCATATAAGGTTTTAAAAACTATCTCCGTTTTTGATCACATATCTTTCTTAAATAAAACTATAAATTTTATATCAATCAGAAAATAATGTCAATGTATGGTGATTACTTGTCATCGAACAAAAAACACAAAGAAGCTGGATTGGGTAATTTATGATTCATTTATAAATATACATATTTAAATCTTTTTGTAAGTTTATTGATTTTAATTTTCCCGTTAGCTTATCTTTTGGCCGACAAGCATATCGATGCGTTGGATAGCTACAAAAATGCTCTTTTGTGGCGTGATGCTTTTTCTATTGCTCAACAATTAAATTACACCTCTCAAGATTTATATGATTTAGCCAAAGAATTTTCTGGTTGGTTTGTTTTTCATGCGGTTATTTGTATTATGCAAAACTAATAATTTATTTATCGGTACATCATTTTAGAGCTCTTAACTGATAAAAAAAGTTATCAAGATGCTGCGCGTGTTCTTTTAGATTATACACAGGTTTATTAATTAATCTACAATATTTCTAATAAATTTATTTCAAGCTTTTTGTAAAATTGCTAATATTTTTCAAATAAAAGGAATTAGAGGATGCCATCAATTTACTAGGAAAATCATATATGTGGGACGAGGCCACGCGCATTGTAAGTATCATATATATATACATATGTTGTTGATCTTTTTCGTAAAAAGATCCTAAGCTTTCGTAGTGCTATCTGAAAAATCGAGTAGATTTATTGGAAACACACATCAAACCGAGCGTATTAGAAGGTGGAAGCAATTTCCATTATATAATTTATTCTTTCTATCTCTTCATATTATTAATACAATACGTTGCAATTATAGGATACAAGCATTTGATTGAAGATATTGAAGATATGAAAGAACAGCTAAACAAACAAACAATGCGACTCACCGAACTATTAATCGATAAAGAAAACGAAGAACGTAAGTGATGTTTTTATTCTTGATACGCTCGCCATTTCTTCATAAGAAACATTACTATTTCTTGCTTTGATATTTTAGAATTGGAACATATCAGAAACGACGAAACATTGGAAAATGTAGAGATTTTTTCAGACACGAGTTCGATTGCTGTTAGTGATTTTTCAAGATACACAAAGTCAAATACTCGATTGAGTGTAGATTCTTCGCGAAGCGGGTAGATAATTGATTTTCTATTTGAACGTAGACATGATATTTTTTGGTAATTGTTTTTCTTGGTTCTATTAAAGTAAAAGTGCCAAGAGCCGACGTCGAGATGAAAGAAAACGCGCGCGCGGAAAAAAAGGCAGTATCTATGAAAAAGAATATCTTTTCGATTCTCTTCGAAGGCTTAAAGAGCGATTCTATAATATGCAAGGTTTGTAACAGACATCAATATATTAGATACAACAAAAAAAAATTAACGTAATTATTAAACGTTAATTTTTTTTTACATAGGGAGTATATCTAATATCTTGCATTTCCTAATAACGTCAAAATATGTTGAGAAAGCAAAAAATCTTCAGATGCTGTATTCTGAACTTGAAGAACAAGTGCAAACACGAATCGAAAATATTGAGATATCGTCACCGAACATAATGGATTCAAAAACAAAGGTATTTATCTTTTCTCAGAATATTCAATTATTGTTCCGCTTATGAAGTGTAATTGTGGATGAGGTTCTTATTCCTGATTTTAATTATTACGCTTCGAAAGACCCCAATGACAGATAACTTATCGCAAGTAAAAGGGAGCGATATTGGTCAATCATCATCTGTTGATATTATTAAATCAAAAGCAACAAGTGAATCCTGGAAATTAGAAATATTGCAATAGTCCTTTGAAAAAACTTTTCTATTTAATAAATAGATGTGTTCATTATAAAGAATGTATGAAAAGCATTACATTGATTCGACCAAAAAAATTTGCTCTCATCATTAAAGATCATATTAAACAGGATTTCTTGTATGTATATTATTAATAATATGTCGTTTGAAGGATAAGAAATATCTTTGAAAGTTAACATTAAATTTGATTTTCCAATAAATGACCACCAAATTACTATCATTAGATATCTAATGATTGAACTAAAGTTGGTACAATTCTCCTCTTTTGATTGTTGGGTGTTTGTGATTGATCGATATTTGGCTGATTTGGTGAACAAAGGGTGTTGGTGCCATTTTGATCTTTTTGATCTTGTGGAACCAAAGACAAGTTGGTTTGAGGCGATAATTGAGCTTCGACTCGCAAAGAATCATCAATAGCAGTCATGACAACATTGTCTTTAGGTATATTATTGATAGTGATAGTGTTGGAAATTTTTGGCTTTTCATTAATAACATTTCTATTATAATATGGTTCACCCAATTCTCCTTCATCAAACCATAAGACAGAACAAAAGCCATCGGCAGAAGCGATGATCAGAATATTCCCATCAATAGACCAAGTCACATCCGTAAAGGTTGCATAATGCAGATTTGTCACCATCGCCAGTGGACTCAATTGTTGTGTATCATAAATAAAGACCGCGTCTTGTGTTGCAACTGCATATATTATACGATATGGTAAGTCGAGAAACTTTGATGGATTGTTTTTTTCAGTGATACTCATTTTTGACAAAGATGCATCAATTTCGCTTGGGAATGAAGAGGACTCGATAACACGTAACTTGTATAGTACAGGACTGCATTTCACGCAAATTGATGATTTTTCGAATCCTTTAAGACATGCAATAGGCATCCTAATAAAAAATTAATCATGATTAATTTTTTATGATTTATTTAGCTTGCTTCTTTCTACTTACTTGTTTAATTTATTGCGTAAATATAAATAAACTGCATTTTTTGCTTCTTTATGGATTCTTGTGGTTTGTTGCACTTCATTTTGTGTCGTTGAATTTCGATAAAGAGCCGCTGGAGTCAGGAGAAGTGATCCATCCGGTGTAAATGCCAACCTTCTAAAAAATGATTTCAAAGTTTCATCACAATACATCCGAAATGATTTCGAGAATGGTTTTGATGGTGTTGTTTTCGGTGGAGTATTTAACGATGATTCTGCAACCATATCTGTTGCTGTATCTTGAAGTGTTCGAGGATGTATTACCGGAGATAATGACTCATTATCGTTATTGAACACTGAATTTTCTGCAATGAGAGTATTCATCGTTTTTGTGGTTGCTGAAGAATGAGATTCATGAGATCCTAGTTTCTCGTTGCTCGCATGAACAGCATTAAATTTAGACAAGAGGACATTTTCTCCTTTGGTAAATAAATTCGGATCAAGTGAGACCCCATTTTGAGTTTGTTTGATCGGCGAATTATCAGGTGTAGTGTCATTACTATTACTGTTGTCTTTGATGACATCACGTTTGTAAATCAGATTCTTTCCAAGATCAGTGATTGCAAAAGAACCATCATCTTGTATCTGATACGAATAAATATGGACGGATCTAGAAAATTTTACATAGAATACTTTAGAAAAATCGATTATTTTGATATACCAACAGAAAATTATTATTATTATTATTATTTACCTATCACTACTTTGGGTGGCAATATACTTTCCCAAAGGATCCCAAGCGACCCCCTGTACATAATGACTATGACCAGCTAAAACATATAGACATGTTCCTAAAAACAGAAAATGAATTTAAACTTTGTGGTTAACTTTATATTTCTATGTAACTAATTAAATTACCTCCATTAACATTCCATATTCGTGCCGTATTGTCGATAGAACCAGTAATAATGTATTTTCCATCAGGTGACCATGCAAGATCATATATGTCTGCTGCAGAACCTCTTGAATAAAAGAGTTAAGAAAACAAATTTAAAATAATGACACAAAAAAATCTAATGAAAGATCTTTTTTTACCTTAAAAATTTCTTTACTCGCCAGCTTTCACGTTCAAGTTCAGCATCATTTTCAGAATTCCCAACCAATGAGACATGTTTTGATTCTTGATCTTCATTCAAAGACCACAAAATTATACTACCATCTGCATATTAAGAAATAATTAATTCTAAAATTTAAATTTGTAAGCTAGAGGATAAATCAGGGTTTCCGTGAGCAAAATAATATTTATGACTAACCATCACCAGCAGATGCCAGAATTCCTCCTAAAGAATCAATCGAAGATTAATTAATAGTGGATATATTATATTATATTATATTAAAGATTATTCGTAAAAAACACCGAATACCTGTTGGTGCGAACCTAACAACGTTAACAGGTGCAGTATGTCTATTTAAGGTAGAAAGATAATCAATCCTTGGCAAAGTATCATCACTTTTTGTACTTTTTGTGACTTTCCACATCTGAAAAAAAGAACTTTATATTATAAACGCGACGAATTTTGCATCTCACGTTGATTCTTCAGACGCTTACCCGCACGTTGCTATCACCACCAGCTGTTGCTAAGCGACCAGTTGAACTCGGTTCGAAATCTGCAGAGTAAATGGGCAAGGCATCATGCCAATATATTTGATATGTATCTACTTTCATTTCAATAAATTATAACGATAAAAAAATTTAGACGCGAAATAAGACGTGTCTCTGCACAAAGATATTCTTTGCCATAATGAGAAATCACGGGTTATTTATTGATGAAATATTATTTCAATAAGCGAGAATATTTATTTGTATATGCGAATTCGATAAAACTAAATGTGAGGAGATCAAGAAAACTATCTATGGAACAATTGTATTTGTATTAAAAAAAATATCTTGAGAAACAAGTTATTATCAATAATACTATTATTACCAATAATATATAAATTATAATCTCTTATAAATCAAGCACGAACTTGTGATAAAAACTAACTGCTAGTCGATATTCTAGAAAGGGCCAGGTGAAAGTCTGTTAGGTGAAGAAAATTGCACGAGATAAAAAATATTTTTACCGAATTTAATTATTTAGTTTTTTTCTAATCAACTTTCATGTCCCTATAAGTAAGTTTTTATGTTAGGCATTTATTGTTATAATATTTTTTCCAAATTTTATATCTGCACTCACTTGTCATCATCGCGGCCACGTTCAGCGCTTCTGGATCTACTTCTTTTGGGAGAATGCGATTCATCACGATGATGAGGTGACGCGGAGCGAGAGCGATCTTTGCCATTCGGAGGAGGAGTTCGAGATCGGGATCGGGTTCTGGATCTTGTATGAGAGCGAGAACGTCGAGCGCGACGAGGTGAACGAGAAAGAGACCGACGCGAGCTTCGACGAGGAGTGCGAGACCGAGATCTCGAACGTCTTGAAGAACGGCGTTCACGATCACGTTCACGATCAGTGTCATTATCCTGGAGAAGAATTATCTTAAGCTCAATCATAATTTTTCTAAAATCATATTTGTAATACTAAAGATATATATTTACTGGCGCTTCACGCAATAAGATACGTTTTCCTTTCAATTCAGTATCATCAAGTTTTCTGATAGCATTCTTCATATCTTCATAGGAGGAGAATTCGACAACGCTATAATAATTAAGATCATTGTTTTTAGAATATTTATCAACAAAGAAAGGATAAGATAACAATAATAATGATAATAAAATACCAACCCTTCACCTTCTCGATCTTTATGACAATCGGCAAACGTTACTTCTCCAGCTTTTCGCATTAGGTCTTTTAAATCCTTTTTTTTGTTAAAGAATGGTAGATAGGAGTAGGGGTGGAGTGTTGATTTTTAATGTATGAACGGACTTGCGCTTCAAGACCCCCAGGACTCAGTCATTTCCAAAAAGAGAAGAATTCCAATGGAAGGACAGACAGACAGAAGACCACAAGTCGGTAGAGAAAACCAAAAATTCGTTCGAAATGGAGCCTGAGCTCGAAGATGAAAACACAATACACCCGGAACCCCAATTCTTTGCAAGTAAATCTCTTATAGTCTGATTTTTTTTTTTTGAGCCAAATTATTAAAAGGTTGACTAATTGTAAGCAGAAAACCAGTGTGTATGGGCTCTCCAATTCCCCCCCCCCCCCCTTTTTTTTTAATTTTCATATTGACTCGTTGATTAGGGGTTAAAGTGCAAACACAAAACAATGTCTTTGATTCATTGACAGAGCCAAAGCCATACAAAGAAATCAAATACGAATGATTGGAGAGTCTCAAAGTGATTCATCCGACTCTTTTCGAAAACCACGAGAGAAGAGCAGAGAAGAGTAGGACCCACGAAGCCACTAAACAGTAGGAGCAGTGGGCGGATCACGCACGGAGTATGGAACAAGGTTGCATACCTGCCAGCTACAGCTTGAAGACAAATTCTCCACAATTAACCGATAATGGGGGTTTCTTTGGGGAGGGGCGAACCGACTATAGGGACAAAGATTAAAGGATTCGATGTTTACATGAGACTGTAATTTTAAAGAAATGCACATAACAATTTGAAGATAAGAAAGGGAAAGGGAAGGAATAAAATATCCAGGACCGTTACAACCACATCACGATTGCATTCGTCCCTGCGATGATCATTCCTATCCCTCTCTCTAAATTCGTCCCTGTCTCTATCCCTGCGATCATCGCGGTCCCGACGTCTTCGTTCTCCGCGGGCATATTCAACAATGAGTCTAATTTTTTTTTTTTTAATAAGAATTTATTTCAAGATTATTAAAAATGATACCCTTTTATTTCTTATAAGGCAAAGAGCAATGAAGACGCAAAAAAAAAATTCATGCAGTTGAGTATAACTTACTTTTCACCCATAAAAGTTTTGCCGTTAAAAGTGTAAACTACATCATCAGCGTCACGATGATCACGGAACTCAACAAAACCAAAGCCGTTCATCAATTTAATTTCTCTAATGCTGCCGTAACCACGAAAGAGCTTTTCTACGTCTCTTTCACGAGCATCTCTTGCTAAACGACCAATGTACACTCTAGTTCCCATAGCGCAAGTATGGTAAATATCTTAATAATGAGGGTTAAACTTTATTATTATTATTATTATTATTACTATGACTATCTATTAATTTTATAAACTAAGACCCGTTTGTGATTAAATTACTTGTATTTGATAATTAACGGTACCTAATTTCAGTTTGGTGTCACATACATAAAACAAAATTACCCAATGTTCATATACATATGAATACATATGCCAATCACATCCAAATTAGATCGAGGCTTGGAGAAAAAAAAAGATTTAAGATCGGAATGGATTGTATGAGATAATACAATACTGATGGGACCCAGATTATTACGAATCAAAGTCTCACGAAATATTATAATTATTATAATTAGCAATGAGTCAATAGTTAATCTTTCAATCAGAACAAAGCGAGATGACATCATGTGGAGTGATTGGCTTCTACAGATGACTTTCCTTTGAATAGACAATTAACGAATCGTTTTCTCACGCGTCAACCCCCGAATGCTTTTCTACTTTTTATATAGGTAGTTGTTGGTAATTTTTTTTATTACATCTTTGTTATTCTATTGATTTTTTTCTTTAGCATTATAAACATTGTTTTCATTGGCAACGACAATTCTTGGAGATTTTGGATTATTATTCTACAGTTATTGCCATAAAGCTTGTTTATAATTATTTTCGTAACAAAAAAGAGAGAATTGGCAAAGAACAGTTTCTATTAGGTGCAACCGAATTCATGAATAGATAAACATTTTTATAGAAATGGTTGACATCACATTAGAAGCAATGAAACCTGCATTTCCTCCTTCCACCACTCCATCTCTTGTGTCACAAGAAGTATTTGCATCGACGTCTTCCACAAGTTCAACAGGATCATCTCTGAATGAAAAAGAAAACGAAGACACTACTGCTCCCAGCATTACTATAACTACTACTACTAATAATAATAATAATAATAATCATAATAATAATCATAATAATAATCATAATAATAATAATAATAATAATAATAATAGTAATCATCATCACTTGAATAACGTTGGAATATCTGACTGCCTTTCGAGTTCAACCACGACAAACTCATCATCATTGTTTATATTATCATATTGGACAATCTTGTATTCTCTTATATCGAGTACAGTCAGTAAAGCGACCGATCGTATTCAAAATCGTTCTAATAGTAATGAACATACCTCATCTACTTTCATCACACAAACAACCCAAGGAAATCATCATCATCGCCACCATCATCATAATTCAATTAATATTATTAATGACAATGGCGTTGATAATTTAAATAATGATAATAACGAAAAGCCTGTCCATCACCACGAGAATTTAATACAAAATACTACACGAGCTTCCTCAAAGATAAAATCAAAGCGTCAATTACAACAGCAGGTCATAATTACATCTTCAATTGACGACAATAATAAGGCTAATAATAAAGATAAAAATAATAGTAATAATCATCACAATAGCAAAACCAATACTTCTAATCATTATAAACTATCATCAAGTTTTACTACACGACTAAGGAATAACTTACCACCATATCATCAATTATCATTGCCAGCGAAAATAACGTCATATTCAACATTAATGGAACCAAAAACGCTTATTCTTGATTTGGATGAGACTCTGATTCATTCAGCCTTAGGAGGATCACGAGCCGCTGCGCAAATGATAGAAGTTATGGTTGATAAACACGCTTGTCTATATTATGTTCATAAAAGGCCACATGTTGATCGATTTTTGAAAAAGGTAAATTTTTTTTTTAAATTCAATGATAATTTAAAATTATCTTATGAATGTCTCTATTGTTATACTAATATCAACAATAGGTAAGCGAATGGTACAAAGTAGTTATTTTTACTGCTTCCATGTCAGAATACGCGGATCCTGTCATTGATTGGTTAGACCCAAACAAAAATTTGATATCAAGTCGATATTTTCGTGAGGTCAGCACAATTTCTTTTAATAAAATAAGTTTGATCTATGATCCTCCTTTTATTATCGAGGCAAAAGTAATGAGAGAAGGGCTCACTTAAAAAATGGTGATTTAATTTAGTGATTTATTTTTTTATCATTCTTGCAATTTAGTCATGCACAAATCGCAGTGGTGTTTACATGAAGGATCTTACTAAGGTCGAGCCTGATCTTTCCAAGGTTTGTCTGATAGATAACTCGCCCATCTCATACGCATTGCAACAGGGTAAGTAAATTATTATGCTTAACTTGCAAGTTGAAAGATTCTTATGTGCTTTCAATTCACAATAATTCAATCTTTACAGAAAATGGAATACCTATCAAAGAATGGACTAATGATCCTAAAGATGAAGCACTTTTAGATTTGCTGCCATTTCTGGATGCTTTAAGATTTACAGAAGATGTCAGATCTGTTTTATCATTACGGATATTTTGACAGAGACTTGAACTTTTTAGAAACAAACACAGCCAGTAATAGGCATAGTTGGCTTAAATAATTTAAAAAAATTACTCCCTATGGAAATGCTTAATTTTAAATGACATAATAAAGATGGAAAAAGGATCAGATAACAGAGATAATGTAAATTAGCTGTAATTATGTGAACAACTACTATTTTGATATCTTTATGTATATAAATTTTAAATTTTTGAATAAAAACACGAAGACTGAAGATATATAATTTACAATCAAAAACGCAAATATCACGTGATCCTTGATTAGCCACATATCCGCCAGATTTGCTCAATACTACTAATTAATAGTGCAGATTCATGCATTAGTTTAATCTCTTTGAGTCCAAAAATTTGCGTTCTCCTATTGGATGAATTACAGATTAGGAAATTTGAAATTTGGTTCAGTAAAAAATTGGTCGAAATCGAGTACCCACGACAATTTATACAATTTATTCAATCGTCAGGGGGTCGGAACTTGCCACAGATTTGTGATTTACTATGATCGGCACTTTTTTTGCTATTCCCTGGATACTGTCCCGATAATACAGACATGCCAAAATCCAAGAAATCAACGAAAAAGTTTCAAAAGCAACATCTTAGGCAAACTATAGAACGACGAAAAAAAGTTCAAAAGATAAAAAATGCAGTTGATCAAAGGGAAAGGAAAAAAGTTTTAAAGCGCAAAAATTTAGAACAGAAATCTGCAGTCACAGTTAGTGATAGAAAATTATTAGGGAAAGAAATTTCTCAGCATAAACAACAGTTAGAATCGTTGAAGGAGAAAGATCCAGAATTTTACAAATATCTTCAAGAAAATGACACAGAATTGCTCGATTTTGATTTATCAGAAGAGGAGGAGGAGGAGAACGACGATGATTTAAAAGAATTAGATAATCAAGAAGAAGACGACGACGACGACGACGACGACGACGACGATGACGATGACGACGGTGTCGACGACGATGACGATGATGATGATGATGATGATGATGATGATGATGATGGCGATAACGACGACGATGACGATGATAATGATAATAAGGACGAGATTAAGGGCAAAAAAAACATTACCATTGAAATGGAAAATGGATCACCTATAGTTACCAAGCAAATGGTTATCAAATGGCAAGAGGCTATTACTAAGGTAACACTAAATATAATAAGAATCTTGATATGATTATCAAACAATGAATTAACTGTGTTTTTCTTTAGAAAAAATCATTGCGCTCTTTGAGACGTCTACTTTTGGCATTTCGTGCAGGTGCTCATATTAATGAAGATGATGATGGAAAATTATTTGCATATAGAATCACAAGTGCAGCAGGTAATAGATTATTGAGATATCTTAAATTGCATATGATCTCTTGACATATTTTAATAAATTGTAATTTCTTTCTAGTATTTAATGATTTAGTGGTCGTATGTTTGAAATACGTGATCCCAGTTTTTGATCATCATTTAAATTTCAAGGAAGGAGAAATAAAAAAGTAACAATTATTATTGATATTCTTATTGGCATTATTCTATTTTTATATCATATGCTTATTGCTTTGCTTTTAAGAAAACTTCCAAGCTCTTGTAAAAAATGGAAAAATATTCAATCTTCCGTGAAATCATATTTACAAAGTATACTTCATATGATTAAAAATTTATCGGAAAATGACATGATTTACTATATCGTCAAAGAATCAGAAAAATGTGTTCCATATTATCTATGTTTTCCAAAGTTATCTAGGAGTTGGTTAAAGGTAATTGTTAATCATGATATTACCATTAAGGTTAATTACGTAATAAGGTATTGACTTTCTTAAAGACGCTTTTAGAATTATGGGGATCAGCAGAAGATAAAGTGAGAATAGTTTCATTTTTAAATATTCGTAAACTTGCGACTGTTGGATCGCCTTCTATGATTGATCTATGTCTGAAGGTAATAATACTATTTTTTTTTTTTACTTTGTTTTACAAATAAATAAGATTTATTTAATAATATTTTTGTCAATTAAAAAAATAGGGCATATACATGACTTTTGTACGAAATTGCAGAACTACTACTGTGTACACGATATCTTCGATAAATTTTATGACAAATTGTGGTGTTGAAATTTATGGACTTGACCTAAAAGTATCATATCAATTTGCGTTTGTCTATATAAGACAACTGGCTATTCACTTGAGGAATTCTATGCTAGTAAAAAGCAAAGTAAGGTATCTTATAAATTTCTTTTTAGTAGTATTTGCAATTTATAATCAATATAAATCTTTAATTATGCTTTTTAGGAATCTTATCAAAATGTTTATAATTGGCAATTTATACATTGTTTAGAATTTTGGTCACGAGTTCTAGCAACTTATTGTGATCAAAGAAGATTGGCGGCGACTGGCGAAGAGAGTCCATTGCAACCTTTAATATACCCATTAGTTCAAGTGTCTCTTGGTGTTATCAGGTATTTCCTTCAGTTTCTTATTTCTTTTTCTAAATAATTGATTAACCATTGGATGAATATTTTATTTTATAGATTAATTCCAACCTGTCAATATTTTCCTTTACATTTCCATTGCTTACGTTTATCGATTAATTTAATACAAAAGACTGGGGTTTTTATACCGCTTGCTCCTTATCTTTTCGAAATATTGGAGTCGTCCGAGTTACGACAAAAACCAAAACCTTCAACTTTAAAACCTCTCGACTTTTCTTTGCATTTAAAAGCACCAAAATCTTATTTACACACTCGAGTTTATCAGGTAACTTTTTTATGGAAAATTTTGTTGCCATTCATTATTAAAATAATTATTTTTATATAAAATATTAGGATGGTATTGGTGAAGAGATCACAGATATACTTTTAGAGTATTATGCTTGCTTCTGTTTATCCGTTGCTTTTCCAGAGTTAGTTATCCCGGCTATTGTACAGGTAATTAGCTACTAGTTTGGTTTATTGATGAAAGAATAAAACATATTAACCGTTATTTGTAATCAATAAGATTAAGCGACATATTAAAAAATCAAAAAATGTAAAAATGAACAAGCAACTGCATAGTCTCATTGAAAAGGTAATGATTATTTAGTTATGTTTTAATGATTTTAATGACTTCTCTTATGATTTTTATTTCATCATAAGTATAGTAACTTTCATATTATACATTCTACTTTAATAAAGTATTTTGTGAGGGAGTAAGGGTTTCTTTTTTTAGATTAATACGTTAATAATATGCTTGTTTTTTGTAATCTTCAGTTTGAGCAAAACGCAAAATACATTGAACAGCATCGAGCACAAATAGAGTTCGCGCCAAATGATCGTGCTAAAGTGGTAGGAGACAAATAGGAATTTGATGATTGTTTTTTTTAAAAAAAAATTTATATACATTCATATTTTATTCTATTTTTTAGGAAGCTTTTATGAAAGATTTTGATCATGAATCCACGCCATTGGGCTCGTATGCAAATTCAGCACGAAAATTAAAAGATCAACGTGAGAAATTATTGAATCGGGAAAACAAAGATGAAGAAATAAACTAATTTCTCGTAGCAGTTTAGAAAAATTTGTCCTTCATCAAAAACATTACTTGTTGATTTGCCAACCAGTAAATTATAAAATGATCAACATCAAATAGGAAAATGTGACGTGTATAACAATTTGATCATATGAATGTTGGTTTTGTGATCAAAAAAATTGGTCATAACGATAACTGGTTTTTTCCATTCAATTTTTACAAAACTCGATGAGTTTTAAACCGAAAATAAGAGTCGCGCATGGAATTCCCCTAAGTGAACGTTGGTTGAACGTACATTGCGCGTACATTATGAAAAGAATTAATAAGAACCAAACGTTCATAGGCGCGACGAATGATTTAGAGGTTAGGCAAGTTTTACAAAATTTTTTTTTTTACTTTAATGGTTTCAATCTAGTTTCTTTGTGGTTTTGAATCCTTATGCTTTTTTTAGAAACTCTGTATTCACGCTTCTCATTGGCCAATTAATAGTATGAATTAGCAAGAGTAAGTGCCGAAATTCATAATGTAGACGCTCCAAAAAGAATGGGTGGAAAAATGGAACCAATCTTGGCAATAACTGGATTTAATAATGCGAGCGAAACAAAAATATTTGCAAAAGAATGCGAAAAAAATTTCAAATGGGGCAGATACGATAAATCATGGCAGAATAAAGTAAAGCCCAAAATCGAAAAACTCGTTCCAAACTTTGCTCTGATTGGAAAAATGTGGGGCAAAACACCCAAACATTCACGTGGTCCCAGGGGAGGCTATGGTCTCGAATCGGAGGGTAAAATACCACCACCACCACCCTCAGTCAAAAAGATGACCTTCACTTCGGGTGTCTTACGTCGTATTTGGACAGTTCGTGAAACATTCAGAAATGATGATCCGGAAGCCGATGAGAAATTTTATCAGAATAGTCACGAATTTCAAGATTGGTATATGAAATTGTGCGCAAGATTGGCGAAAAAACAACGAAAACTTCATCGACAGGAATTAAAAAGGGAGTATTTAAATACACTGGGAGCTGCACCCATGCCTTTTCTAACGCTTGGCGAATATAAGATAGATAATAATTCGGATGAATTGATTAGTAACATGGGTCTAATCAATGAGTTTTCATCAGAACCATGGAGGAAAGGTATAAAATATGCGGACCGAGATCAGTTAGATGAATGGAGTGAATTCTATACCGCAAGTCATTATGATTTGCAGCAAAGGATTAATGACTTTGATAAAAAATTAAAAGAGCTTAATAGCCGGCCAACAGCCGCACCCAATCTTAGCCCTCCGCGTATATGGCGTAAAGAAAGAAATTGGGTAGTGCATTGGTCACCAAAGATAATGAAAAACGAGGAATTACTCGAGATATTGAAAAAAGATTGGGATTTCCTCGAGTTACATAATAATAGAAAATCATGGATTCAACATAAAGAACTGGAATACGATTGGCGACCGAGTACTCAGAGGCCACCAAGATCAAAAGGAATTCCTGGATTTTTAGAACCTTTGCGTCAGCCTAAAGATATATTATCAGTACCACGAAGGAAACTTTGGAGATATGTAAGTAAAGAAAATTATTACAGTCATAGTGAAGATGAAAGTGATGATGATGATGATGACGATGATGAGGACTCTGACGATGAAGATAATACAAACATTCATTCAAGTAATCCTGGTGGTTTCTCATACAGCAGAAATAGTAGGAATAACTGTAACAATAATACTAATTATGCTAAGAACAATAATCGCGGGATGGTTCGAGGAGGTTATTCAGGATCTTCCGCTGTTGGAAACAGTCAATCATTTTCTCATCAAGGACCTCCTCGTGGTTCCGTTCGAAGTCGCCAGGATAGTGATTCAGAAGAAGATGACGATTAATTATCTATTATTTCAATTACGATTTTTTTATTGTAACTCGCACTTTTTTATTTAAATTTGAATCGAACACTTTTAGAATGAAAATATATTATCTTCTAATTGAGCGGACTTTATTATTATATACAGTATCGCGTTTTTTCTTTATAAAATTTTGATTTGCGTATATGCGCATTTTGTAAGGACACGAATTATTAACATATAATAGCAAATAAGGTACGTGATTAATACTCATGAACGTATTGAACGAATGCTTGACGCAAATGAATTAGAATAGTTAGATGACAATATGTGATTAATATCGGTGGTTTGCTCTTACGAAAATTAAATAGTAAAAGGATTCAAAGAGTATATGTATGAATATAGATGATCGTTCAAGAAATTTAAAAAAAAAGCAATATTTATTCAATTTAATAAATAGTTATGTATGTCCGCACCAGCAGAATATTCTCAAAAAAAAAAGCAACAAAAATAAATTTTGAAATCCCTCTTTCAACCACACGTCCTTATGGTAAGATATAGAAAATACAAAAATAAAGTTTGTTCCCATCCCAGTAATAGTACCCACCACAATAACAATCATTATCACAATTATGATAAGAATAATAAATAGTAATAACAAACAAATATCACCATTATTATTTATTATTATCATGACCATTGAAACAGAATTAGCTGAAGTGCCCATTCATCTCCATAACTTCAATCAATTCTTCCAATGGTGCCATCTCTTTCTTGTCTAATAAGTTAAACTCTTTGGCGAACGAAATAAAATGGGCGAATAACGAATTGAAATGACCTTCTTCGCACAGATGCAGAATTTTATCGTAGTGATTGTGATAAATGTGAGCGAATACTCGAAATGATTGTTTAAATATTTGTTTTACGGTCTGTCTAAAATCAGATGGAAAATCCCGTCCTTGCAAAATGATGCATGCATAGGTTAGCTTAGATTCTTTTAGTGAATATCAATGATTGCGCTGGATACTTGACTTCTCTTTACCTGCTTTTGTTGGGAATGTTGCTTCATCATTTAATAAATTCTGAATCCATGTCATAACATAATCTATATAAGTGGGTGCTGAGAGTTTTGCACTTTTTCTAGTATGATCTATCCAGTAAAATTCAACGCTATATATCGTATATCATATATATATATATGTGCGTGTGTGTGTTCAGATAAGTGAGATGTTTTCATGATATCATAGTTACAAAAAAGTTTTTTCAATATATCAAATTCACATACCCAGGTCCCGCGCTCATAGAAGGACAATTATTTGTGGTGCAGAAATCTGTCACCGATCCATAAAAGAGATTAAGATAATTAAAGAATTCAAATACTAAAAGACAAAGAAAATAAAAATTCATTATTTGTACGGTCAAATATAACCATATATAAATCTCGGTTAAAACCACAAGTAGATTTTTTTTACCATTCACTGCTAACCATTCGTCCTCGTCCACGTATTTTGGTAACACAACGATCGTTTTAAAACTACCCTTCACCAACGATGCGTTAACAAATGGCGGTGATAAAAACAATGGACGTGATGAGCTCGTATTCTTAGCACCACCCCGAGATTTTGTTCTACCGAGCTTTCTACGACAATATCGAAATATGTAAGAGCTTGTTAGTTTTATGGTATGATATGGTATCATTCTTGAATAGAGATAGATAGACGCGTGAGAGTTGAGCTCGTGTTTCAAGATGAATGCGCAAATTTTTTTTTTTAAGTTTTATTCAAGGAGACGACAAAAAATATACTCGACTCAGAGAGAGTGAGTGAGAAAATGATGTATACCCGATGCTTGTTAGAAAGCTCATTGTTTATTATTCAGCAGAAAACAAATAAAAAACAGATTATTATAATAAGTTCTAAAAGGAAAAGCAAAAATACGATGGAGGAAAGAATATATATATAGTAAATAATAATTTGCTATTGGGTATCTATAAACGATATAGTAGAGAAGGAGGGGTTTTTAGCTCAAAGGAAAAATAGTTTTTGTTTGATGCGAAACTCCGATCCAATTTGCCTCGGAGTCAATAAATAAAACAAGATGTCGAGTAACGTTGAGAACGATGATCATATGCAATGAGGACACGCATGGCTACTTAATCAACATATACGCACTAGATTTAGGTGTACAACATGTTTGGATATTTGAATTTTTGATTTAGGTGTGCAACATGTTTTAGGTGTGCGACGGTTTGAAGTGAATCATAGGTGGAAAATACGTGGGAGTATCTTACGTGGTGGTATATATATATGATGATAACAGCTTACGTAGATGATTCCCCTGTTGGGCAAGGGAATCCCCCATATCCGAGTATTTGCCACATTCCCCGACAAGAAAGTACTTTTGGCCAACACCGAATGAATGCGTATATAGACACACAGATAGATAACCATTTTCCAGTATGGATAACGATAATAATTAATAAACCTTCTTTCAACTGGTTCAAGTCAGGTTTTCGTTTCCAGAAAACCTCAGATTAAAATCTGATTTGATTGGAAGCTTTTAGCCCACCTTGTCTTCTGTTGACCAAATTCGATTTCACATATCCTATTCTTTTTAATATAGTAAGCGATAGGTGAAGAAAAGAAAATCTTTCGCCGCTAGCAAATTGAAGCTCATAAAAAAATTTAAATACTAGTTTCCCAGTATTGATAAAGATTTTATTAAACTAAAACCCCTGAAGGCGAAAATTCTTCCTTGCCGCGCGTGCAAATTCTAAGTCTAAGACTAAAGCCTCACATTTTTCCGATTCGGGTAGCCAAAAAAAAAATTTTAGCTCTCGTCAAAAGAAAAAGATAGTGATAGGAAAATGAACAATTCGAATTTAATACCTAAACGCAAATCAATGATTATCTGATATTTACCGTATCGGATGAGATAATATTTTGATCCGCACTTGTTGAGTCCTTTAAAGACACATTTGGCGACGACGCATTTAGTCGTATTTCACATATCGATATATCTAAAATAAAAAAGGTTATATATGCACATAAAATTGGCGCATTTCATATAAAAAAATAACAGAAAACCATAGAATAATAGAAAAAAAATGGAACACGAACCACAAAAACCAATTATTAGAGAATTTTCAACACCACCGCCTACACCATTACCTCTACAACGGGCAATATTTCGTAAAATACAAGAAGAAAGGGAACAGGAGGAGGAACAGTGGGCAGGGGAGGAGGAGGAAGAAGAGATAGATCAATTGTTATCTGATAATAATAGTGTTTTGGATGCGCAGATTAGCTCTTGTGTGGACGGGATAGAAGAACACGAGGAGATAACAACACAAACACACCCTGTTTCATATAACAGGAAAGGAAAGGCAAAGGAAAAAATAAAAATAGGGAATGTTAATAATAGCAGTAGTATTACTCGAAGAAATCTATCTGATGATGATGATGATGATGATGATCAGGTCGGTGATGGTGGTGGTAGTGGAACATTAAAAAAAAATAATAATGCATCTTCATCCTCGCGATATGAACTATATGAATTCGAAGGTACCAGTAGAATGCATGCTATATCATCATCGAAAGAAAAAACTCGTTTAAAACCAATAAGAGTAAACGGATCAACGTCAAAGAATGAAAGCAACAACAACAACAACAACAATAATATTACGATTCTTTCTAATGGTAGAAAATCTGTAACCAAAACCAAATCGAATGGAGAAACTTTAGATATTATTCGCCAAAATAATAATAGTAGTAATACTAAAAATAATAAGAAAAGCGATTCGAATGATACTAATAACATCATCGACAAGAATGTTGTGTTTGACGGTGACGCAGACGATATGGATCTTGACGCGGATTCCTCGGATCTAGATTTAGATTCAGATTTAAATTTTGACGATATAATTACATTAGGCGAGAAGGAAATCGAGGATGACGTCGATGCAGACATTTATTTAGGCAGACTAATCGCTAAGGAGCAAGAAGTTATTAGAAAAATTCAACGGTTAAAAGAAAAGAAAAAAGTGTACTGCGAACGACTGAAAAAAGAGGATAAACAACAACAGCAGCAGCAACAGCAACAACGGAAAATAAAAGTAAAAGAAAAAGCTGAAAACATGAATAGTAATACTACTAGCAATACTAGTAAACATAATGTGAATGAAAAGTCAAAAAGTAATCGGTAGGTTATCTATTCCTTTTTTTTTCTTTTTTTGAGTTTTAAATTGTTGTTTTTTTATTTGATATGAAAAAATGTTATTAATATATAATTATGATGAGTGAGAGTGATTGGTTAAAAAAAAAGACAACCTCAAACCAACCTGCTCATCTATTATTACTTTTGTTGTTTATCGATGTGGCAGAATAGTTATATAGGCTCGAAATAAACTGAAATATTAAATGAATAAAGAATCATTGGACAAAAAGTCGTATTCAAAAATTCCATCGTATCAGAAGTAAGACATGCGACGATATATAAAACGAGAGAGAATGGATCAATTTCAAAAAAAAATTCATTGGATCAAGAGTTAAATAATTCTCTCTGCATGTCCAATCAATCAATTTTGATAAAATAATATTAGGAAAGAGAGATCGATTAGAAAGAAAATTTGTCAAACAGAAACATTGAACATGGGAAAGATTCAAAATAAATATAAAAGGAAGACATCGCCGAAAAATCCATAAAATTTAGTATATCATTCATTTTTATGCAGACTCATGAAACTGAATTTAATTTATTCTTTATTACATAGAGGTACCACGATACCGAGGAACAACATTCAACATATTCACTATTCTCATACCCCTGAAACCTCGGAAAGCAGAGAAACTGTTAGAACAGTAGCAACGTCATCATCATCGGAATGTACGTCTCCGTTAATTGTCCTTTTACCAGACTCAAAAAATTCTGGAGTAATAATTCTCTAGGATGATTGAATAGCCACATTTCCCACAAAAACACATACATATTCTCACATAAACACTTTCAATTTCGGAAACATATTATGGCGTGTTGTTTTTGTTGTTGTCAACAAACAATCGATCAATCTCTAGCGATTTCTCATCTACCGGCTTCTGCTGCTTACACAAGTTTGCCGTCACCTCCGCTACCTCAACCGTCATTAGAATTTTCCAGAGATTCGTCATCACCATCGACATCTTTGATAATAAGCAAAGGCTATCAACCTCTTACAGAATATAATTCCGAATATTTCTCCACGGCTGTTGCTGCTGCTGATTCTCGCAATGATCCCTATCGAAATAATGGTTCTGTGACAGCCTTCCATCAACAGCTTCCGTTCCCGATAAAACGCCCTGCTGAGGCGCTTGCCCCGAGTTCAGTAGGTCAATTGAATAAACAGCACTTGCAGAATGGAACTTCCTCCTCACTCACATTTTTCGATTCTATAAATAACTATGGTGCGCCTCACAATACTCGTGGGATGAATCATGGATATGGTGGAACAATGATGTCCGCTTCGTCATCCGCATCCTCTTCTGCGATGTATAATAGGATTATTGTTAGTAAAGCTCATTGATTTTTGTTCGAATTTCGAATTTTGATCGTCAAATTGATCTTATGTGATTCCATTAAATGATATCAGAATCGGTTTGGTGGAAGAGATGATGTCTATTCTCACTATAATAATAGTGGTGATGGTAGCAGTAATAATAATCGAGATTATCATCGGTATTCCAATCCGTATTTCGATAGACAACCTCTGCCGCAATCATCCGTCTATTCATCAAGAAACCCAGTAGGAGGAATTCAATCACACAGGGTAGAGAGAGAACGAAAAAAACTCTTAATTTGCGTTCTCTATGATCTCATATTATATTGTTAACCTTTTTTTTTTAATCCCTATTTCTTTTTCTCTTTCCTGCCCATTCGGTGTGATATCCATTTTTATCCATCTTCGTCTATTCCTTCGACTTATCGTATCCTATTCGTGTTTATTTGCTTTTTATCGTCATGTTTTTCATCATCCATCACCAACAGCGTAACTTAGCAAAGTCACGAATACCACCTTCATCACCTAATTGGCTTCTACCAGATCGTAATCGAGGTAGATTTTGAAGTATTAATACAGGTTAGATTTAATATTTTTTTTACATGTTTATAATATCCGGATCTGGATGATTCTGTGATTCTCTGTGTGTAAAGGTTTAACGTCTTACATTCTTACACATATAAACCTTTAATATTAAATTATACAATGCAAAAGAAATATATATATATATATATATATATATATATATATATATACACACATATATATATCACACTTTTTTATTGTTAATAGAACGACTCAACTTTTTTTGTATATAGTTTTTTTTTCACTGGTTAGTTTTTATTCCCTCATAACAATGAGCCAACAAACAAGCGCACACAAATGTCGAGTTCTTTAAACTTGCCAAAAAATTTTAAATAGTTCATTCGCGTCACCAAGATCTAGAAAACCAATTTTCAATTAAGAGTTCTCGTACTTTTTCATCCGGCGAAGTATTATTAGTGTAAATAACAAAAGTTACTACTAAAAAATTTTCCGAGAAATTTTTTCGTAAATATTCTTTATGATTGACACCATGCTATCTTTATAATTAACATTTTGAATATTGCACCTTCCACACCTCAATCCCAACACCAACGCCGCAAAAGTAGCCAAAACAGTCGATCCAGCAATCACATTTATCAAAAAATTTTGACGTTTCCATCTTCGCTGTGCGTCCGAATACCGCATATCGGTAAAGCTTACCATAGGGTACAGCGGAATTATGCGACTCGGGAACAACCAGTGCAGCCATTCCTCGATTTTCTTTCGCGTTATATATATCGGACTTATCACGCTAGAACGCATCTCGATGTAATTGTACATCGCTAGATCACAGATTGTTGTCACGTCAATGTGTCGATATCGTGTGTACTCGTCAAGTGCACGTTCTAGATCTTTGCGGAATTTCATGTCATCATTTTCTTGTTCTTTTGCGCTATTAGTGTTAAATGTATTTATATTTATTTCGGGTTTTTGGGAGTTTATGTTGTGTTGCTCGAAAATTTTATCCAAGATTTCTACATCTTGGAATCCACAGTTCATACCCTGTCCATAAAATGGAACCATACTGTGTGCAGCATCTCCAATAATCACAGCACGATCTTTATAGTTATAAGGATCGCACTATAAATAAATAATATGGTTTAGTTGAGAAAAATACGACAACTTTTTTATATATATATCTCTATCTACCTTAATAGAAATTAATGAACCTTTCGGATTAAGAAAATAGTCTCTCTTAAGATTTTGCTCTCCTATTAAAGGAATAGCATCCGTAAAATACAATTGATAGAAGGTTATCAAATCGTCTTCTGTTTTGATTGCATCAAATTTTTCGTATGGCATAAATAAAGTACACGTAAAGGATTTATCCTATAATTGCCAAAGGTAAAAATAACAAATGATAAATATGCCAGTAATTACACACCGAAAAAAGAATATAGATAGCCATTACCAAATTCGGCAATGCAATCATCATAAAAGTATGCCGAGGCCAAATATGCAAATGATTCGGGTCCATCGCAAACTCGAATTCACCTTTCGCATTTTTTTTAGGCGGAATCGTTAGTTCACAATACGCGTGCGGAATAAATTCCTGTTGATAGTTCATTCGGACAACGCGCATTAGTTGGGATCTGACTGTAGAGTATGCACCGTCTGCGCCCACAATTAGATCTGCCTCATATTTGGATATGGTTCCATCGTTCCTTTTTACATTCATTTACCGAAAAATAATATATGATTCGAAGGGTGTATTATTAGATTCTTAAAGTAAAGAATATTACTACAAACTTGTTTTCTACGTCCAACACTCTAGCATCGAAATCACATTGTTTCAATTGATGTTCAAAATAAATTTTTACGTTTTCGGATTTCTCGGCATCGTCTAGAAGCAATCCAAGCAATGTTGCACGATCGACCGAATATATGCACTAGGAAAAACTAGAATTCATTATATCGTCGATAAAGATAATTATGAAAGAACGAAATGCATACCTCTCCAAATACACCATAAAGTTGACTCAACAACCCCCCTTTTCTTCTATGAATCATTCTTCCCTTCATGGGAGCAACTTGACTCAGCACCACCTCATCCAGATTTGACCCGGCATTCTTTAATGCACTTATACCTCGAGCCGAGAGTGCCAAATTTATGGATCTTTGTGAAAGAGAGGTCTTATCTTCTAATCTTGGATCTTAAAAACACAATAAAATTTAGAGTTCGTAACGATTATATACACGTGTATAATTTCACCTTACCTTTTCTGAGTTCAAAAAGTAAAACTTCCCAGCCTCGTTTCGCGAAGTATATTGTGGATAATGACCCCACAAGGCCGCCACCAATAATAGCAACGCGACGACGAGCACTCGAAGAATTCTTTATTTTTTGGTCGATCGTTGACATTAAAAAAATTAAATTTCCCGATGAATTTCCTGAGCCTAAAGTCTAGATTTTCCTTCCATGTAATTGACCAATCAGATTGCAAGATCAAATCGTCTAACCTTAACAAAAAACAGCCATGGTGCTTCGTCGTGCATATGAATAATAAAAATTACGCGTTTTTAATTGGAACCCGGGCTAGGATAAAGACCGCACTCATAATGCTGTATGTAAAAGTTAATATTAGTCAGTGACACAATATGCAATTTTAGGTATTGAAATATCTAACTATTGATAACGAAGCAATTTGCTCGTGAACATGCAAAGAGCCGTCAAAAATTCATATCCTCCAAGAAAATTCACAACTGAATCATCACTTCTTCGACCGTCACCACCACCACCACCACCATCAAATGAAATAAATGCAGAACTCCAACCCACCAAGGACTTAAGTCTAGTCCAGATTTTAGATAGCATGGACATACCAAGAATACAAGAACACCCACCAGTTTTTCAACTTGCTAACACTGCACACAGTAATTAGTTTTTCATTAGAATAATTTAATTCAAGACTTTTACCATATAATTTATTTTTATTTTAACGTGCCGAATTTTATTAGTTAATCGGTGTTTTCAAGCATTGAAGCAAAATCCGGCATGGCCATTCGAGTATGTTGGATTCGATACGGAAACCACAGTATTTCGTAAAGAAAATCATCGAGTAGTCTCAATGATACAAATTGCAACACGCGAATTATGTCTTCTTTTTCAAGTTTACCGAATCACGCGAGGAGACCGAACAAAATTTCCGCGTCAACTAGCTAACTTTCTCGATGACCAAAAAATCCTAAAAGTCGGCGTGAATGCAAGTGGTGACGCTGACTGGCTTCACGAATCTTACAAGATTCGGTGCCGTGGTACAGTCGATTTAGAGATGTTGGCGCAAGAAAAAGGGTTACCTAAATTATCACTAAGCGAATTGACGCTGATGTATGGTGACCCTGGTCTGGTGCTGGATAAATCTAAAAATTTGATAAGAAAATGGAATTTTGATGCAGTGCAGTTGGACAATAGGTTGGTTCAGTATGCGGCTGCGGATGCGTTCGCAGGATATCAGATTTATTGTAATATGTTGGCAGATAGACTAAATCCTGAGTATAAGACTTGGGCTGAGCGGTATCCCATGACCAGGGAAGAAGAGGAGCAAGAAATACATGAATTGATTTTGAGACAATTTAAAAAAGGCAGGGTGAGTTTTCTATATGTTAATTTTTATTTTCTATTTTTTGAATTTAATTGCTTGATTAATTTATATTAATAATATGTGTTTATTTAGCCAATCAAATTGTTTAAACTGCTTAATGCAATTCAATACGGATACAGTCGTTGGCTTAAAACTATTCCGGATGGTGAAACTCGACGTCAAGAATCAAAAAACACCATACAAAAATTCATTTCTCAAGGCCTTATTCTTTTAGCTCCAGAAGAAGATGAAGACGAATCCAGCACCATCAATAATCAAGAACAAAACACCAAATCAGAAATATCAGCAGCAACAACACCATCACCATCACCACCATCCACATCGCAAGAGGTCTCAGTCTACGACCCCAATTCAAATAGCCTATTATCACTAGAAATTTCGGTAATGTTGCCTGGTGTACCATTAGATACGTTGATAAGCTTTGAGAATGCGATCCCGTTTTTTGAATCAAAAGGACTATTATCAAATCACCGATTACTCTTGCAAGAAATTGTACAATTCTTGGAGAAACCTATCCGTCGTAAAGTTCTGTTACAGAATTACCAGAACAGTGAGACGGCTGTGTTATTCAAAGACAAGTTGGAAACATCAGCATCAGCTTCAAATACTACTCTTAACAAAAAATTCCTTCTGGAAGTCGAAGAGTTGGTTCGGTTGAAAGCTTTGGTAGCCCCACCTAATGATAACAAAGGCAATATTTATTTTAATCCGCAATGGGAGAAAGAATTGGAGCAAATTTATAATGGCCCAATTAAAAATTCATAATAAAAATATACTTAGCTTATCTTTTTATGTCATTATCTTTTTCATTATCAATTTTTTTTTCAATTCTCAAATGATGGTTTTTATAAATTATCGAAAAAAATTATTGTTGGCATGCATATTATACGAACTTTATTATATCAATGTAATTTTATTATTATTGTTATTATTTAATGTTTTTTCATTATGTAAATTTATAATTGTAAAAACATAATACATATAGATAATAAAAATATTAGATTAATTTAAAAATTATTATTCTAAATAGAATTTTCTTTTATTATTAACAATAAACTTTTTCAAAAATAGTATTACTAAATATAGTATTAAAAAATTCAAGAATAATAAAAAGAAAGATAAAAATATTTTTATAATTTAAAAAGATTTAAAAAGAGAAATAATAATTTATTATTAATAAATTTTTTTAGAAGTATATTAGTTTATTATTATTATAATTATTATAATATAGTTATCTTATCTCTTATATATAGTAATCTATTTTAAAATAAAATAAGATATTTATAATCATAGAAATCACTTATATTATATTAAAAATATAAAATATAATTAATTATTTTGAATTTATTTAATATTAAAGATGAAATTTATAATTAATACCTTTATAAAAAATTAATTCTGATTATAATATAACAAAAATCTGGAATTTTATAAAATTCTAATCAAAATTCAGTTATTATTAAATATTTATAAATGATTTTTAATTAGTTTTTTTATAAAAACTAACTAAAATTTATTTATCTTTTATAAATTTTAATTAAAAATTATTTATTATTAAATATTAATAAATAATTTTTAACTAATTTTTTGTAAAATTCTAATTAAACTTTATTTTTAATCAGATATTTATAAATAATTTTTGCTTAGAATTTGTTAAAATTTTAATTAAATTCTGATTTCATAAATATAATAATTATAACAAAATTATTATAACAA
This sequence comes from Ambispora leptoticha, assembly GCA_910591765.1. Taxonomy (NCBI): domain Eukaryota; kingdom Fungi; phylum Glomeromycota; class Glomeromycetes; order Archaeosporales; family Ambisporaceae; genus Ambispora; species Ambispora leptoticha. Next base: position 4,483 of record CAJVPS010000066.1, on the reverse strand, counting down.
AGTTAGCAAAATTATCATAGCAAAATTAATAATGCTATTATAACAAAATTAATATTATAATATTAGTTAAAATAATATTTAGATCATAATAAAAGTAATATAAGTATTATAATAAAGTATTATTTATATAATTTCTAAAATATTATCAGTAAATTTGATAGATATCAGATCAGTAATGATCAGTAAATATGTTAATTATCACTGATTTTTTGATTATATCAATCCAAAATCTGCGTAAAACTCTGAAAATAGAAATTTTAAAGAAGTATAATCCAAAGAAACTGTAATAATTAGCATAATTACAAATTATTACAGTTCTTTGGATATAAATTAAATAGATAAATAATAAATAGATTGATTATATACATTATCATTTATTTTTTTTCTTTAAAGTTTATTACAAATATAAATTTAACTTTAAAATTCTTTGTTTATTAGTTTTTCAAAATATATATTTATTTAACAAAAAAAGATTTTTTTTGTCAAATCTTGACACAATATGTACCTCTTGATCTATAGATTCTATTAGAATTATATTATACTCTTTGGTATAATATAAAGATAGTGTAGCAAGTATATGATGCTTATTTGTCACCTGTTACAATATGTCACAACTAGTTGCAACTAGATGATACTTTATTTGTTATCACGTTGCAACAGTTGAGGAGTCATCTTTAATATAGTATAGATGAGAGTAACTGTACTTTTCTAGCTTATTTAGCATAATATCATACTAATAAATTATAATAAGATTGTATAGATTCTTTGCTAATTCTCAAAAAAACTGTAAAAAGAGCAGTATCTTTTGAAAAGAAATACAAAGGTTAATTCATTTAAAATTGCTAAATTTAAAATTATATTTTACTATTCTTCAAGTTGTATTTATCTTTTCATATCAAGCATCTTTATCTGATTTATAATAACTTTGGTCTTTAGCTGAAATTACTGTAACATTACTGAATCACTCTTTGTTATGAAAATTTCCAGATGTTCTCAGAATTTTACCACTTTTCAAATGAACTGTGTCATAAACTTTTATATAAAAGTCTTCACTTTCAGACTCTTGTGATAATATATCAAGAAATATGTTTAACACAGTGATTATGTATGATAATCCTTCAATAAAGTTTGGATATGATGAACTCTTCAAATACTTCAATGAAATCACTTTTACTTTGATAGCATCCAAAGATAATTTCTATAATATTTTGCCAAATCCCATAATTTTATGATAAACTGTCTTACTTATCATTAGAACTAATTCTTTGCACTTCATCTGTAAGTATAGTTTAGAATTTATAATAAATTAATCACAATTAACATACTTGACTTACTGTATTTACTATCTGCTATATGGTATTTTTTCTATTTGATGACCAGTATAGATTTTTCACATATGACTTGTAAAATATTTCATATATTTCTATCAAGAGACTATTCAAAATATCATATTTACAAATTATCAGAATCATGTGATAGTGTCAACTATATAATTTAGGAAAACTATATTCTATAATGAATAGTGATAAGAAGATTCTCTTAAATTCAGTTGATCAGTCAGTAATGAGAATCTATATTTATTTTCAAATCCATTATTAATTCTTCAAAGTTTAATTAATTTTGTTTTATTTTATCTCAAATTCTTTTAAATCATTTTCAGTAAACAACTCTTGTTTACTCATCATATATATTCTACTAAACTTTGCATAAAGTATGCAGAGTTTATTGTAGGTTACATCATTTCATATGTTAAAGATATTATCTAACATAAAAAGAGTGATTTTCATAATATATCAATAGTCTGTGACTGTCATCACTTTTATTTGATCCAATTTATTGAATAACTTCAATCCAGAAAAGTGAGAAATTTGATGAAGATAGCTATTAAAGATGTTTAGTAATTCTGTTTCTTCAACTTCTTTCAAAATATCTTGAGTGAAGTTTAATTGGTATTTGAAGAGATCAAGATTAATATGATACATATGATCAGATATATAAGCTTTATAAATATTTAAGTTTTTATAATAATTTAATAATTTTAATTTAATTATAACTCAAAATAATTACAGAAGGATTAGCATTCAAACACTCACGAGAACTTCCAAAATGCATTTTCAACATTATGTATGAAAAAATTCTTGTTCTGATCTTTATTTATAATCTGTCACATGTTTTCTGATATTCTAAGATTCATATTCTCTGATGCAAGATTCATATTATTAAGATTATCCTGCAGAATCATGCAAATATGACATAGTATTTTGTATCTTGTTGATTTATATATTATGATCACATTATCAGCTTCAAGCATATCTGCAAGAAAGACTGAAATATATGTTATAAAAATTACTAATCACCCCTATACTCCAAAATATAATTCATTAGATTTTTCTATTAGAAAACCAAGCATAATTTTAAAGTACTTGTGATATACTTCACGTTACAAGCTTTAAAAATCTTTGGTGATTTTTATTATTGAGTCTTGAACTTTAAACAAAAAATCCAAAAGAACTTTAGCTTCTGATTTATTTTGAAGTCAATTTGGAAAGTTGCTAAGTGTTAAAATACAGAATATTCTGATATCTTGTCAAGATTATTAAAAATAGTGATATCTGAATATAGAATGATCAATAATAGATAGTGTAATGGAGGAAACATCTTTTCAATCTCATATCACTAATCATATTCATACTATCTCTTATTTTAACTTCATCTTTCTAATAATTACTTAATATTTGCTGATTTGTTAATTTTATTAATAACATTATAATAATTGAAAACTTACTATCTTCTTCTTTTTTAGAGTGTCCTGTTGATTAAAATTATCTGTTATTCCTGATTGTTATAGAAGTATTTGGATAGCTCAAAAAATTGAATGGTAATAGAGAGTAAAAATGATGTTAGAAAAAGTTCTGACAATCTTTTCTTTGAAATTGATCAAAGATGATTTTATTTAGTTAAGGTAATCTTTTCTACTTTTTGTGGATTTTAGTAATGATGATTCCTTCAGATTACCATACTTATTAAAGAATTTAATTATTTTATCCCTGATCTTGTTTGAAATATTATTCTCTATTATCAATTTCATGAAGTTATGGTAAATATCATTAGACTATTGTGCTAAGCATTCTAGTTCAATTTTTTTTTGATGATCTCTAAAGCATCATCCAAAGTTACATCTTGAAGATTTTTAGAATTAAAGCTAGTGTCAATGTCTACTAGTAGTGATTCTTCAGAATTTTCTTCTGAAATCTCTTCAACAACTTCCATAGGTAATGTTATTTCTTTAGCAACTTTCACAGATAATATTATTTCTTCTTTAATATTTAAAGGTAATATCATCATTTCATTATATTCTATTAATATTATCAAAAGAGATGATCTTGTAATCAACATATTCTATAAATTTGCATCATGCTCTGATCTTTGTATTGGCTGAAATAATTATGATCTTTGCAAGATATAATCTGTTGATCAAGAAATAGTTCTTCTTTCATGATATATTATATTGACATGCTATGTCAGTCTACTAGAAGTTATAAAATACTATTTGCAAATTTGACAATGATATTTAGCTATTGAATAACAGATTTTTATTAGAAGTTAAGTAAATTTATATATTAATTAAAGAGAAATAAAATTTTGATTTATTTTCAAGTATAGAGATCTTTCTAAATATATTTCAAAGACTGACTCCTGGATCTCTTGTGATGTATTTAGGAAGATTTTTTGTATTTTAGAGATATTATTATTATTGATAAATAAGTTTTTTCTTCATATAATAAATATTAATAATTTATTAAAGTTATATAAATAATAACTAGCATTATAATATTGATATAATATTAATATAGTATTGATAAGAATAGATAAAATATATCACAGATTTTTTTTACAGTCTGGTAAAATATGATAATTATAGTAACCTGTTATATAAATAATAGATTACTTCTCTATTTTTTTTATTACTTTATTCACTATTACATTTCTTTTTTATTTGTTACTATTATTTTTTAATAATTATTTTTGCAGATCATTAAGATAATCTAAGAAATCTTTTAAAGATGATTCTTCAAAATTAACTAATATAATATTATTCAATACAGAATAGCTAAAAATATAGATTTCTAACTAAATAAAAGATTTATTCAGTTATATAGTCACAAAAAGTGGATAAATCTTTTAAAGTTTTTTTACAATTACAAAGATTATAAGAATCTCTTAATTAAATTTCTTAATTTTACTTCAATAGATTCAAAATTCTGATAATTAACTCCATCTTCTCCTACATTTACTACTTTATCTTCATAATCTATTTTTTTGTCTACTATTTCACCTGCTGCTTCACCTGTTACTTTATCTACTACTTTATTTGCCACTTCACCTGCTACTTTACCTTTATCAAATTAGTAAACTGATATTTGCAAAAAATTGTACAGAGATATTATAAATAAATATTTTTGCTAATTTCTTTCTATTACAT
>CAJVPS010000065.1:0-42009 GCA_910591765.1 Ambispora leptoticha | reverse complement strand
ATTAATTAATCTTATTTATAATTAATTCTATTTTTAATTTATATTATTATTCATATTTAGTCTTATTCTTTTATTAAATTAATTATGTGTATCATACTTAATTTATAATTTTATTAAATTAATAATTTTCTTTTATTTCTCATTTTAGCTTTGAATAACTTAATATTTCACTTGTTCTTAATTAAATTAAGTGAAATATTATATTAAAAATAATTTATAATTAGCGTAACAAGAAAAATATTATATATAGATAGTTAAGAAGTGATCAAAAATAATAATTAAGTTTGGTAAAAGTAATTACTATTGAGTTAAGAATAGTTAATTAGTATTTTTTTTAATAAATACATATATTTTATCTTATTTTTTATCTTATTTTCTTCTTGCTTTATTGAGAGAATATTTTGGTCAGAAGTAAATTCATGTATATTATTTTATTAAGAAGATAATCAAATTTTATTACAAGTAAAACATATATAAGTTATCTTATTGAGAAGATAATTATATTTTATCAGAAGTAAATCTCATACATATTATCTTATTAAAAAGATAATCAGTCATATAATCGCTTAAAGCTATAAAAAATAAATAATTGTTATGAATATAGTTACTATTACTATTTTAAAATAATTATATATATATAATCTTAAAATGATAATAGTATAGAATTGAAAAGTTCTTGAGTTTCATTAACTAATTCAGATTTATATAGTGGAAGAATTAGAGCTATAGGAAAATATTTAGGATTATATAACTTTATATCTATTAATTTTTCTTAATTATCAAAATCAGCTTCACCATATAGTTTGTGATGAATCTAATAAGTATGCTTTCACACTTGTTAACCTTTTAATTTTGATAATATAACTATATTAATTATTCACTATTGTATTAATAAATTTTATTGTAGTATTAAGATCTAATATTTCTTTAACTCTGATTTTAAAATCAAAGAGTAATAATATATCTTCTTGAATTTTAATAATTTTTTCTGTGATTATTCAAATATTTTTACTATATTACTATCAGAAAGAATATTTGTGTCATTTATATTACTGAAGTCTATCAATTGGATAAGATTATGTACTGCTTCTCACTGCTTAGCTAAATAAAATTTATGTAAATCAACTGAGAACAGATCTATAGATTCATGTAAATCTTTCTATTGTATTTCTTCTTTGATTTTTAGATTTTCTATAAAATTTATTGCATTAAAATCTTGTTTTCTAAAATATGTCAGTTTCCTAAAATATTATAAAGATTCAGGATTATTATATCTTTTCACAAAATCTATATTATAAAGCTTAATTCAATCATCATTATTCATACCCCAGTTTTAAATATCATTCTTGTCACCAATATTACCTAAAACATATATTTTTTATAAATAGTGATATTATAAAGTTATGTTATTAGCAAAAGAGTGTATAGAATTTTACTTAAGAATTTTAGCTTTATTAGAACTAATATCTGAAGTATTAGTTATTGATTCTGCATCTGCACCTTTAATTTTTTTCTCAGTATTTTTAATAGTATGAGAAATTTTATTTCTATTGGCTTTTTTAGTATTTTTTACTAAAATTAATTCAAGTATTACTCCAGTACTAGCAATAAGACTACAAAGAATCTTGAAAAAATATTTGACTAATAAACATCTCTGATATTTAACTTCAATATAAGTTTTTATTACTGGAAATAAATTAAGTATATAATAATTAGTAATTTTATCCTATGTATGCTGATCTTTTATTATTATTGATAAGTTTTTAGATATTAATACTAAAAGTTCAGCCTGAATAAGTTTCTGACATGATTCTTTGAAAATATTAAATTTTTTGCTATAATAAAGAAAAATTATACATAATAGGTAGTTACAGATTCTGAATAATATCTGAGCAAATACTTTAACATGAATAGAAGTAGTGATATTAGTAATTCCTATAATTATATCAAAATAACTAGATATTTCAAAGAAGATACCAGCTTTCATGATGCTTATATAAATTATACAATCAAGAGTACTTCAGATGACATTAATATTAGCAAAATCATCTTGATATTATTTTCTATTCATTTAACCAAAATAAATCTGAGATAAAATAAATGAATCATCAGATTTTTGCAATTTAGATATTTAATTAGCCAAGACTCAGACTTTTTTATAGCTAGTCATAATAAATGTAACATACTTACCTTCTTGAAGTATCTTAAAATCTCTACATATATCTTTTGAATTTTTATCTAAATTATAAAGAAATTTAATAATCTTTTCTTTATGTAGTTAATATTTGTTATTAATAATCCAAATATTCTCATCTCAATAGGATTTTAAGAAAATTAAAGTTAAGTTATTTGCAAAAGCATCTATAGTAACAATATGAATAACTACATTTAATAAATCATGTATGATATTAGCAGATTCTTAAGTATAAACTCCATTAGCTATTTGATATATAGTAATATTTGCTTCATCTAAAATTACTATACAAGAATAGCTCCCTTGAAAATCAAGACAAAAAATACTTTCAACTTGTACAATAATAAGATCTCATTCACATATCTTTAGATCAATCATAATATTCTGATATGCTCTATTTTGAAATTGAATTTCTTCAATTCTTTAAGTTTAGCTTCAGATTTATTACTAAGAGTTTTGCAATATGAAACCCAGATAGTACAAGATAAATTAGTACTATTTTGAGCTAAAGATGCCAAAATTTTTCTTAATATTTTAGTTTTATCAATATCTACAGTAGAATAAATAAGAGTAATACTAGATTCTTCATTTAAAAAGTCTGAAAAAGCATCTAAGGTATTTTTCATTTCTTTTATATTAATACTTTCTCCAGGTAATTCAGAAAACTAATATAAAGTTAATAAAATCTTGAGTAATCTTTTACATAATTTTCACTTCTTGAACTTTTTTTTGATTCTATTTTATTTAATATCTTATTAAAGCTAAGATCCTTGTAATCTGATTTATACTATTTTTGCCAATAGCATTTGAGTATAAAATGATCATTATTTTGAATAAATCTATAGAGTTGGTTCTTATCATATTTAACATCACATATAAAATATTCTTTAATAGATTATGCTTGAAAATTAATAAAATTATTTCTAATTTTTCCAATCTGAAGTTATTCATATTTTTTAATAACTAGATTAGCTCCTCTACTTAAAGCATTTTTATCATTAATAGGCTGGAATTCTTGTTTTACTAGCTTTTCAGAAGAAAAGATTCATGACCAGATCATAAAATAATTCTCTTTAGGCTGAACCAGATAATCATCTAGATTTTTAAATTCATTTTTAATTGAAAAAATAGCAGGTCTTTTTATATGATCTTCTTTTGCTAATCCTAGAAGCTGAAAATTGAAATATGTTTTGAGAAGACTATTATCAATAAATTTTGAATAAGATTCTCTAAATAATTCCATAATCTTTTTTGTAAATTTCTTAAGTTCTCTATAATTTATAAATTGGGTACAAGAATAAATAATATGTCAACTACATTTCTTAGTATTTGATGAACTAGCTAAGGTAAAAGAATTTAAGAAAGATATATAATCTAGAATAAGGCTTAATATATCTATACAAGTAATTAAAATTCAAGATAATAAATCTTCTCATATAATTTTTTTATCATCTAAGAAAGGCACTTTAGAATTTATAGGATCAGACTTTTGTCTTGCATTAATATTAATAATTAAGCATAAAGATTGATTTCTATCAATATATTCATGAGTATCAGGTATTCTATAAACTTCAGAGGAATAATTAATCACTATATAATCTTTTTCTGCCATCTGAATTATATATTGAGAATGAATCTTTTCAGGTTAATATACATTTAAAAGTGTAATATCATTTCTATCAAAAGAGCTGGTATATCCATTAGATACAAGTTAATATTTATAAAATATATATTTTTCATGGCCAGATTTATAGTTAAGATTTATTAAATCCATAAAAGGTCTTTTTGCTTTATTATATTCAGCTGACTTTTGATTTAAGTACTATTATTATAATAATTCACAAAGATATTTTTTTACTTCACTAGACAAACTTATTTTATTGATTTGTATATGTTTTGAAATTATAATAATTAATAGATAAATCTTTAAAATAAAAATAATTATTTTAGAAATTTTAGTTAGATACCAAAAAAATATAAATTTAATTAAAGTAATTATTATATATAATCATGATGATATTATATCATTACTCATATATTCATAAAACTGGAGAAATCTATAATTAAGATAGTAAATCAGAAAGATGTTATATTCATTATAATTCTTTAATATCTACTTCTTGTAGAAATTATAATGAGCCAAATAGATCTAAATATAATGTATGCAATAAATATATAGGCAAATATAAAAGTAAAGAAAATTATCACAGAAAAAAGCAGGATGAATTACGTATAAAAATTATTATATTTAATAATTATATATCTGACTTATCTAATTCTAAATATGAACTATAATCATATACTTGGCATATATCAATTATTTTCTTCAGAATCTCTTTAAGTAATGCTATATTCTTTTTGATTCTATTGATATTTTTAGTAATTTTATTATATAGAGTTATGAATTTCAAGACTTTTGATCAAACTTATATTTTGTTCATATCTATTTTCTGATAAGATTACTCTAATAGCAATTCATTTAATTTTCAAGTATATATACTAACTCATGATAATTAATTTCAATTTGAAAAAATATTTTCTATAGTATATATAATCTAAAGAATTATTCATAACCTACTCAATCTATTATAATATTCAAATATATTAGTTATCATAACTAAAATTATTAAAAATTACAATCTCAATTCCAAGATAAGTATATCTGATCTTAGTAAATATATCTCAGAATTTCTTGAAAATCTTACCAATGATAGAAAGCAGAATCAAGCTTGATGACATCTTCAGGATAATTTTAAATTTAGCAATGAATAGATAAGAATATTAATATCTAATTAGAGAAGTAGAAAAAATAAAATTATAAATTTGATTGAAGATAATTATAAAATAGCTATAACTAAGTTTCTAAAAAGTTTGAAAGAAGAAATTATTAGAGAGAAAGCAAAATAAATCCTGCAAAATAGATATAAATTTAGTAAAGATCAAGTAAATGTCTTATTCTCAATTCAGAAAAATAAAAGTAGTTATAGTATAACTACCTTAGCTAAAAATGTAAATATTATAATTTTCAACAAACTCTCAAAAGGAATAGAGAAAGAAATTATTGAAGATATAGTGTAATGAATTTTACAGGATAAACTTAGTATTAGAAATATAAGAGCTAAAGTTTATGTCTTAGCTCTATTAGTAAAAAATGCTAATGCTGACTTATCATATCTTACTCATTTTCATAGAGAATTAAGGAATCTTAATGCATTACTTGAGATAATTAAGACTACAAAATTTTTAGATATTACAGAAGATGCCAATAAAATTCAGAATGTTAATCAGAAAAAAGCTGAAGTTAAATATATTGATTATCCAGATGAATTTACATTAGAATTAGTTAAAGAAAGATTAAATGTGTATAATATTAAAATTTTACCTAATTATCAGACTCTTGCTAATGTTATGATAATGCTTTGTATTTATCTTGCTGAACTTAAAACTTTATATATTACAGATGTTAAAGTGATAGAATATATGAAAAATCAAGATTAGTCAGATATTCCTAAAAAATTTAGATCTATAGAAAAGAATCAAGAATGAGCCAAAGAACTATTTATTTAAATTTAGCATGCTATATCATCTAGACAAATAAATGATCCAGATAAGTCAGAAGTTAAATGGTTCAATAAATTCTTAAAAGATTATAATTTAATTCCTAAATATTTACATAAATTAAGAGCAGTTTACAGTATAATAGTACATAAAACTAAGAATTCAGTCTATATCTATATTATTACTAGAGAATATCTACATTATAATCCAAATAATCATACTTCTCCAGTACAAAACTATGTCATGATAAACTACAGGAAGCAGAAATAAAAGTCTAAAAAAGTAAGATCATTCCATCTCTATGATAATGATAACTAATCATGTTTCTTTGCTTTTATCACTTTTATAATAAAATTTTTATCATCATTGCTGGGGATAGTCACTTTATAGCTAGATGATTCAGAGATAGATCTAGATAAAGATGAAAATAAGGACTCAGATGCAGTATCATTTAAAATTTTCTTTTTTCTTTTAGTCTTGCATAGTATATGATTACTTTGAGAAATATCAGGTTTTACTATCAAATTTATAATATTCTGCTGAATCTCAGATTTTACTATCTCTAGTAATTAGTAAAAAGAAATCCAGATTTTTTTACCTGATACTAACTATATTCACATTCCAGAGTAGTGATCTATTTAATTAGAATAATCATACTATAATATGTAATAAAAATATATTTATTATATCATGTTATAATAGGTCTTAGAGAGTAATATTATATATTTTATTTCAAAGAAATGATAAATTGGAGATTCAAGACCCTGTCTCTTCTTTGAACCTAAATCCATAAATCAGAAATCAGTTTATGGGATATATATAATAATAACTAGTGATAGAAAAAAATAGTTAATTTATTAATTAAGATTGATAAAGGCAGAGTCTATTACTTTGCAATAATATGTAATATATTCAAAAAAATAGTAAAGACTGATATGATCTCAATCTGATAAAACTCTGAAAGAATCATGTTTATATTAAAAAGAAAGAGATTGACTTTTCTATCTGAAAATATCACAAAAATAAGTATACTAACTATGTCTGTATATCAAAGTAGTAATTTATCTAATCAACTATAATTACTGATATAAGTGATAAATTTTTGAATCTTTTTTTAATATGGGCTAATATCTTTCTTGATAATATCTTTGATAGAAATACCTTTATCAATAAGAATAAAATGATTTCTTAATTAACCAGTTCAAATCAAGTTTGAAATTTCAATTTTTCAGTTCTCAGTTCTAATTTTAAAACTTTTAAAAAATTAGTTCATTTTAAAAAACTGATTCCAGAATCAGTTCTAAGTTCTAATTTTAGAATTTTAAAACCAGTCACACAATAAAAAATTTATTATCTGTCTTTAATAATATAGATGAATTTGATGAAGTTAATGAAATAGATATAGATAAAAGAGATGAAATATATGATGACTTTAATATTAACAGTTTTTATAATGATAACTTCAATCAAAATTCATTTGATCTTGACAAAATTTATCCTAAAGAGTTTGCTAGTTAATTTTCTTTAAGTACATAATTAATTATATTGCCAAAAAAAAGTTCTATATGGGAACACTTTAATAAAAATCATTTTATATATTAGGTTATAATATCTGCAAGATATGTTCTATAAAGTACAAAGTATCAATAGATGTATCATCTTTGTGAAAATATTTAACAAAACACTAATTGAAAGCTCTTATAAAAAAATAAGGAATCTTGGTAATTAGAAGAACAGATCCTTTTAATGAATAAAAATAAGAAAAATATAATATACAGCTAGTTCAGTAAATGATTTGTGATCTTTAGCCTTTTATCACAATTGATAATCCTTATTTTAAAGTATTTATTACTTATTTTTTGCCATGTTATCTTATTCCAGACCAACATCAAATAAAAGATAAATTTTATTAAAATTAATTAATTTTTAATAAAATTACTAACAAGTAATTTTATAATTTTATATTAAAAAAATTTAATTATCAATACTTTTACCATTTGATGAATCAAAATTACTGATAAACTTTGTCAAATCATAGGATGGTATTCATTAATAGCTAATATATAAACTTCTATTATCAATTGGGAAGCTTTTTTAGGATTTATAATTTATTATTTAAATTCAGACTGGCATCTTTGTAATTTTCTTCTTGACATTATTTTTTTTACAATCAGTTATACCAAAATGAATACTACACAAAAAATAATTAATACTTTAAATGAATTTGATATTGAAATAAAAATTATTACTCTTATAACAGATAATAAATTCATAATAGTTGTATATAGAAGAAAAATTATCTTAACTCTTAATACTAAATTTTCTTCAATAACTTTTTCACATCACCACTATACTGTGCATATTTTAAATTTGGATATAAAAAAAGAATTGGAGTTAGTTAGTGATTCAGTTATTAATATGTGCAAATTAATAGTGTTGTGATATAAACTTTTAATAGAAATTAATTAATTATATTTTATTAATCACTTTATATTATAATTTGATTGGATGAATAATTCTTTATATCTTATTGAACATTAGCTTTAGAGAATATTATTTGTAGATATTTTTAAAAGATTTCACAAACATGATGATTATGATAAAATTATCATAGCAAAGTTAGCAAAACTATCATAGCAAAACTAACAATATTATCATAATAAAATTAATATTATGATATTAGCTAAAGTAATATTTAGATCATAGCAAAACTAACATAAGTATCATAACAAAAATATTATTCATATAACCTCTAAAATATATAAAAGTAATGTATCTTAGCTAGTAAATTTAGATAGTCAAGTAGTTAATAAGTTAATTAGTCAGTTAGATATTTAGTTATTAGTTTAATTTAAGTTCTATGAGTTTAATTCTCAATTTGCATTTTAGTAGATTATAGTTTTAAGAGAATTCTAAGAAATTTCTCTTGTAAAATAGATTTTGATTAAGATCTATTATTTCATCTTGTTAATAAACTGAATATAATATCTATTTTGAAATTATATTTTGGAATTGGACTATATTCTAGTTAGTCATAACAAGAATATTATCATTATCTATCTTTAGAAAAATAATAGTATTCATATTCTTATTAATAAATCTTTTAAAGACTCTCCCAAACATCACTTTAAACACATGATTACTTTTATTACATGCTTTTATAATATTAGATTTAATACTCATCCTCATCTCAAAACTTACATCAAAAAGATAATAATAGTCAAAATCAAGAATTCAACTTGTTATTATGATGAACTTTAACTTTTATGTGATTTAAAACAAATTAAATATCTTAAGTCACTTTTGGATATAAAAATATGTTGAAATTTAATATATTATTTATTAAAATATTTAGAGTAACTTGAACTAGTTTTGACTCTACTTGTAGTTAGTCATCGATTACTTCAAAATCTTTATTCAAATGATTAAGATTGAATTACAATTAAGATAATAGTAATTTTTAACAAAATAATTTAATTTTATCTAATTTTTATATCTTATAAATATAATAGGATACTCTTTTGCTTTTGAAACTATTGGAAAAAGCTACAAAATATCTTTCAGCATCATCCTATCCAACTTTGAGTAACTTTTATTTTGTTTTTCAAAGTATTCAAGTACATCTACAAAAATATATAGAAAAAGAAGAATTTATATAATATGTGATGATATCTTCGATATATAAAAAGATCACAGAATATTAGAATATTATGAATAAATCTTTAATTATCTCTACAATTTTAGATCCTTGAACAAAACTCTTAATTTTTTCAGGTTAGAAATCAGAATTCACTATTATTAATTTGTAAGATTAAAATACAAATAATTAATTTTTAATTTTATTTAGATGAATCACAAGAAAGTACTTACTAATATATTCAAGATATCTTTAAAATATATCAAAAACATTCTCTAAATATATTATTAACAAATTCACTAATGATTACTATTAATACTACTCATCAATATTTCATGTAACTTTGATAACAAGATATAATTTTCACTAATGAAACTCTCTCTATCAATAAAACTTTCTCTATCAATAAAACTTTCTCTATTAATAAAACTTCCTCTATCAATAAAACTACACTTACTCAATTATCAATATCAGAATTAGATCATTATCTTGCACTATAACCTGATAATGAAACAGACCTTCTTTTATAGTAATAAGTATATATTAAAGAATATCTAATCATAAGTAATATGACATAGAATTATCTCACAATTCAAGTAACAAGTATCATATCAGAATAAGTTTTTTCAGTTGCTGATAATACAATCATTCAAACTTGAAATCATTTATTACCTGAAATAGCAAGAGCATGCTTATATATGAAAAGTTGAATCATAAATAAAGTGGATAAATAAAAAGAAATATTTAGAAATAAAAAAGATAGATTAGAAGTAAGAAAAAGAATAAAAAGGAATCAGAAATCAGGAATAAGAAAGGGTAATTGGAAATAAAAAAAGAAATTGGAAATAAAAAAAAGTGATTAGGAAGAGAAAATAAGAAAAGAAATCAAGAATAAAAGAATCAAATATAATAAGAATTTAGTGATTTAGTGACTGACTTCATATGATAATATAGACTGATTAACCAAACCAGTTTGAACTGGTTCTATAGAATCCAATTTAGTTCAGACTGATCATTTGAACTAGTTTCACAAATTCAGTTCAGTTTAATTCTATTATCAGAATCAGTTTTCTAGAACTGAAATCAAACCAAACTGAACTGCTCTATCTCTATCTATCAATACTTTCTTAGCATCTTCTTCAGTATATATATATATACTCATATTATATGTATTAATTTTTTGTCCTTATAGTTATATCCATAATGAAGTAAAAATTGATACTCATCCATCACAATATCAATTATTTCCTCTTGTTCTGCTATTAATCTCTAAAAAAATTATTTATCTTTCTCTGTAACTGGAAGATGAATTTCTTCAGAACTGAAATTTATATATTTAGAAATCTGATTATATAATTCATAAGATATTTTTTCATTATTATGATATATAATAAAAATATATTTAATTTATTTTACTATATCATTATAATAGAATGATATTATGTACAAATCCATATATATAGCAAAATTTCTTTATTTTAAAAATTGCTAAATGGCAGTTATATTATGTGAATATGAGTAGAGACTCTATGCTCTTCATACTCATTTTTTATCTAATAATCTTAATAAACTAATATTATTTGTTAATGAATTAATATTAATTATTATTCTCTCAGATTTAATTTGAATTATTCTTGAATTATCTTGTATTATTTCTATTCTACCTATTTTGAAATAAAATTTAATTCATCAAATATTATCATTTCTGACAATTATACAGTATAGCAGAGCTAGACTTGAAGAGTTATTATAAGATAATAGTATCAAAGACACATAAAGTTTATTTATGAGTGAGAAAAATCTACAATTTCTGAATTAGATGATGGGTCATTGGGTTGAGTGATCTTAATAATGCTACTTTTACTTAAAAATAATATTTTTGTTAACCTTGAGAATATTACTTTTATTAATCTTAAAAATATTATTTTCATTAATCTTGGAAATGAAGTTATCATTAGAACTACTCATTTTTTCTTCCTAGTAATATACTTTGGAATTAATAATAGAAAATGATATTAATACTCACACTTATAAGAGAAAAAAATGAAGTATTTTATATCACCCAGAATCATTAACTTCATTAATAGAGTCAAATCTATTGCAAAAACCAAATACATTTTTATTATTTTCTCAGTTAGCTCTCTATGTTTACCTCTAATAATAAACTCCATAGCTATACTAGCACATGAGTACTAATTTTGATAATCTTCTACAAGATAATAATCGTGATAATTTGGAAAATGCTAAGTTATTATGATATAGAACTTTAATAAAGCTACTAATAAGAATTGATAAGACTATTTCTCATATAATCTTTTTAAACTTCTTTTATATTTTTCTTATCATGACTATATACTATAGGAAAAGTATTTATATATAAACTATATGAGCAGTATTATGTATTTTAAATCTATAAATTAGTAATTGATGTAGAAGTTTATAAAATATGTATAAATCTTTTTTATTACTATAGTTTGAGAAAATATCTATATTAAGTAAATATGCTTCATAATAAGAACTAGCAAAAATGAATCTCAAAAAGATAATAAGAAAAAGCAAACTATCAATTTCTATTAGTATATATAACAAGAGACTTATGTCATAGGGACTCAAAATCTTTGCAATCTCAAAGATCTATATGAATTAGCTAACTTTATGACTTACATAAATCAGTCAATTATATAAAGATACTAATCTTTCTAAAAATAAAGATAAAAAATTTTCACTTTCTTCTCTAGATTATCAGACTCTTTACAACTTGATATATAAAACCAGATTTTTCAATCACATTTATATAAAAGTATTACCATATCTTCACATACTTCTTCATTCTCATCATCAATTTCTATATTCTCTACTTTGATAGAAGAAAGATTAACTCGTATAATAGCAGATATTATGAAAGATCTAGACATGGAAGAACTTATTGATTATTTGTAAAGATAAAATCTAAAGCTTAAGAAATCCTAATATTTTAGGTGAAGAAGTATCTGATAGAGTTGATTATACCATAATAGGAATAGAAAATCTTTTATACATCATTAAGAATAAGTCACAAAATATTAAGATTAGTTATCTTCAAAATATAAAATAATTTGAGAATTTCTTTTACATAAACAAGAAGAAACAAACTGTGAATGAAGCATTTAAAACCAAGAATTATGATTATCTATATAGAATTATATCAACAGGTATGTGAAAAATTTCTATTATACTTGTCAGAGATAATATAGCTATGCTAATTATTAGATTTATTTTTAGATGTGGATTGACATTTTATCATATTTATTTCTGAAGGTATTTTTTGTATAAGCAATAATGAATATCAGATAAATCTTATGAAAAGATACTTAAGAGAAATTAAGAAAATCTGAGAGAGGATATAAAATAGGTAATCAGTATAATTATATGATTATTGAAAGATAGAGTAATTGTATGTGATGAACCTGAAAGCAAAAGGTGATATGTGCAAGAAAAATTATCAAAAAATAGTGGATAGATAGTTTATCCATCTCATGTATTTTTTATTATATTAGCATATACAAGTCTTTGGCTAATAAAGTAATCAGATACAAATAATCTTTTTTCTGATAATTGATTTTTATATGTGATATTTTTCTCCAAATTTATTTTGATATTTACACTTTCTAAACTAAGTTCAGTAATTTTTATCACATGATTTATATCTCTATGATAAAGAATTGAATATGTTTGCATCTTATATAAAATGATAGCAGATATATAATATATAATTATTTCACTAAGAGAATTAAATATCAAGCTTACAGTTGAGATTAGTGAATTAAGAAAGAAGTATACTGAGCTTGAAGCTAATAATATCAAAGTTAAAGCTAAGAATACAAAATTAAAATGAAACAAAAAAGAAGTTGAAGTCAGATTCTTGAATTTAGAACAGAGAAATAAAGAAAAAACTGATCTTATCATTAAACTGAAACATGATATCTCATTAATTAAGGAGTAAAGCTTGCAAAATAAGGATAATGGATGTACTGATAACATATCTGATGATGCAGAGTATCAAATATCTAATTCTTCTGTATCCTCTGAAACAAATCATAATAGTGAACAGATAAACTTATGATGTGAAGACATTTCTATATCTGATATAACTAATGATACTTCAAATTCTGACATATATTAGGAGACAAAGACTCAGCTAGAGATTGGTTCACATCAATGCTTCACATCATCAATTTGTATAGGAAATAAATCTTTAGAAGATAAAGTGATCGATAAATTTCTAGATCTAAAAGAAAAGAAAAGGATTAGTAATATAATAAGAGAGAAAAATAGAGAAAAGAAGCTTGAATCTCAAGATTCTTTATTATATGATAAAGATATTTCACAATATAATAAAAACAAAGTACAGAAATTTATAATAGAAGTTTCTAGAAACTCTAGCTCATCTATTAATAATAGCAATGCAGACAATAATGTGATACCTACAATCCTGAATGAAATAGAAGAGTCAAAGACTTAATACTTTGCATCATCTCAACCCAGCAATACTAGCTTCACATTTTTATATGAAAAACTTTGTAATGCTATAATTCTTGCTGACCGTAAAATCCAAGAAGCAATCTTCTGTTATTGTAATTTTGGTAAAGCTCTCATTCAAAGATGTAGTAAATTAACATCAGAAAAACAAGTTGATCCAGAATCTAATACAGTTAGTAGAATTTTAAATAAGGAAATTCACACTCAGCTCTTTGCAAATATTTCTATCACGCTTTTATGGAAGAGAATTGAAAAAGCTAAAAAGCTTTACAAACTTTTCAGTGTAATAGATATGGATAAAATTTCTCAAATACATTCCTTTTCCACTGATAGTATCTCAAAAATGACAAACAGAGATATTCAATATATTATAGATAACGTACCATTTGACTATAGTATTAAGATAGAAGAATCAAATATTCGATGTTTCACATCACCCACCCTAAAATCCGAATTCCCTGAACCGAGTTCAGGAAGTGATCAGCAAATTTCTTGCGAAAAAGAAAATAAAGATTCAGAATTTTTGGAAACAGAGGTAAGCACTACATTCATTCCCTCTGTCCCATTGTTTCATACCTCCAATTCGGAAGATATGATGAGTGAGGATAACAAATTTTTACTGGAGGAAGAGGTAAGCATATCTACTGGAGCAATTTCAAAGAATAAACCAAAAACTATAAATGAGGATAATAATATAAGTGAGAAAGCCAAATCTTTACCAGAAGAAGAGATAGATGAACCCAATGATTCTTTAGATTCTAACTCAGAACTCTCTGATGATGATGGGTTCTGTGGTTTTTCCGACGATGATGATGAAGGCTATTATTATGATTTAAGTACCGGTGAAACTTATAGAAAATCAGATCGTTCAATCTGCATATATTAAGACACATTTTTCGTGTAATCCAATTTCTCCATGAATTTCATTTCCCATTCTAGTTTCATTATAATGAATTCTGAGATAAGATAAGCAAATCTCGAGATATATAATTTTTTCCTCTTATATCACTATAATTAAGATGCAATATAGGTGCGATGAGGGTGCAATATAGATGCAATATAGGTGTGATGTAGTCACGATAAGCATTTTTTCATATATAATTGTATGAGAGATAATCCTGATGCGACTACCTCTGGCAAGTTAAGTAGCATTATCACAAGTATCACGATATCCTCTTTTTCGGAGCTAGAGAGGAAAAAGATAAATGATATGTTAAGAAAAATGTATAACAACACCATTTGATATCATTACTTGGCATGAATGCCTCGTGGATCGAGATGTGACAAGAAAAATGGATGACAACACATTAATGAATATATTTCTTTATCAAGGAAATAGCATCGCAAATACGCAAGTATAAAATACAATGATCACGTGATGGCAGAATTCCGAGATCGAGCTATAATGGCGCATTCTCGAAGTTTGGCACTTTTTTTATATGTAGTATTGCAAGGCATGGTCACTTTTTGAAAGAAATAATAAAGTTCTTGCCCATATTGGGCTTTATTTTTAACATGTGTAATTCTAGCATCGCACAGATCGATAAGATCAGATTTTCGGGGTGATTAGCAAATCAGATATATATAAAATTTTTTTCTTTACTTGTGGAACTACGCAAAAATCATATATAGTTAAACAACATGTCGCTTGATAATATTGTTAATACTGTTCAAAGTCTCTCTGAAGAGCCTAATAAATTAAGTGAGGATGAGGAGGCCAATTTATACGTATATCTCACTGACAAGGGTACTAAATTAGCTGATGTGGAAAAATTACTTAATCTCTGCAAGACAAATAACGCTAAGCTTGTATATTTGAAAGGGCTATCGAAGAAGTCTGTTTCTGGTGCGTCTGTCATACTTGCCAATAATACCGAATACTTATTCTTGTGCTTTTCTTTCCTGCTTCTTATCGTTAAACCCGCCCAAAAAACACATTCGCGTTATCGTAGAGGGTAAGTGAGTCGTAATAAATTTAGTCGACGCAAGTGAACGTGGTCCTAACTTTTAATAGCCGTTGTCACCTTTTCATTATCTTAACTAGTAATTATGTGACTGTCCTATTTTAATATTGCATGCAGTAGCACAAACGAGAGTAAAAATCGCTGATGCCTTTCCAGAAGGTATGTATTAAATAATTCTCATCTGAAACTCGCCATTCATATATTAAGGCTGACTGAACATACTATTTATATGCTAGGCTTGCCGTACTTGAATCCTGATCCTTTACTCTGCACTTCTGGTGCGAATTGGGAATATCAACCTCACCCATCTTTGAAGCATATTTTGCGAAGGGAGCTTAAAGTACATTATGAAAATTTTCTTTTAGGGCGTTTTGACAAAATGTCGCTTCCAATTTATCTCTTCCTTTCTGGAGCTGGTACCGGAAAATCTCGAAACGCTAGTGAATTCCATCAGACAGTGGTCGCATGTTTATCAGCTCAAGAAGATATGGAATTGTTGACTAGGATCAAAGAAGCTTGGGTATTCCTTGTCAGCTATGAGAATGGCACATCCATACGACCGGGAGAAGACTCTTTTCTGGGCGTTGGTACTCGAATGCTATCGCAACTTCTCAGGAAAAAAATGGGGTTTGAAAGTACTCGCCTCACATATGAGCCACCACCTCCATTGGGTGTCGTGTCATTGATCGCCAAACATCATAACCGAGACCTGAAGGATACTACAGTTATTTTGGTCGTTGACGGTATGCAACAGCTTATGTCCAATAAGGATGATGGTTTTAACTCAGATGCTCTGTTTTACCGTACTCTGTCAGCTATTGCAGACCTTACAGTTAGTGGCAGTTTCGTGATACCAGTTTGTACTTCAACAATCACTGGCCCGATTGAGGGTACGTTAAAAACCTCGCATCGGAAACGTGTATACTTACCGGTCACTTCTCTACAACCTCCAAACTATCGTCAAGGAGATAGCTTGGTCCCGGTCTTTAAAAATGATCCGATTACTACTATTCTTGTGGAAGACTGTGGAGGACATGGAAGGGCTCTAGAAATTTTGAATGATTGCTTGGTCGGCCGTAACATTGAGGAATGTAACCTTAATGATTTGATGAGCGATCTGCGTAGGGACCTTACTAAGAAATATCGTGATGCTATTTTTGGTTCTGTGGAAGACGCCAGGCCCGTTGCACGAGCAATATTGACCCGAACTCTCTTAAATTTATACAAACCTGTTCCCAATACCGAAAAAACTCCAGACCAATATGCTGGGTCTGGACTGATTCGATTCGAACACGTAAATGAAGATAGTCCAATGGGATACCTCACTGCACCGTATATCTGGCTCTGGATATTTGTAGAGATATCTCATGAGCAAGGAGATCCAATACTTCGAGATTGGGAATTCGCTGATTATGGAGAGCAAAAAGCATTTCTGAATCCTGTGTTATCATTGAAAGCTAAGTCATGGCAGAGTTTTGAAAAATTTGTCGCGTCATTTCGTTGTATAAAGTCAGCCGTGATCGAAGAAGATGAGCTAACAACGATCTCAGAGGTTCACGCGGGA
Source organism: Ambispora leptoticha (assembly GCA_910591765.1). NCBI lineage: Eukaryota > Fungi > Glomeromycota > Glomeromycetes > Archaeosporales > Ambisporaceae > Ambispora > Ambispora leptoticha. The sequence goes on along the minus strand of CAJVPS010000065.1, from coordinate 24,574 downwards.
GCGCGTTTGAATGGTGATATCCAATTTAAAAACCACAATCTACAACTTAAGATTGCCAGACACCAAACAGACACAAAGTCTAAAAATCTCACTACAAGTGAATGGAATGTGGATTGCAGTAATACTACCGTTGATGTCCGGCTATTCAAACATTGTATTATTAACGCTCCAGGTTCGCCATATGGTGATGCCTTCCTTTCATTAGATCAGCCGGGTGCCGAGAGCCCAAACGAAATTCACCAATACAAACTGACCCAAAAACCGATCAGTCAAGAGGTATTCGAACAAGAACATAAAAAATCAGCATCGGAAAATGATTTTTTCATCCTCTTTACGACTGCAGATAACTGCGTTATTAAACTTCCGAAAAGGTCTGGGATTGTAGATGGAAAAGTTTTTAGGGACTATTTTGGGCCATTTGCTGGCAGAGCATACAGGTCCGCTATGTCCGAGTCCAAGCCCGATAAAGTCAAGAATATCCCTAAGGTGAACATCAATACCGCTTCTCTTGATCAACTCTGTAGAGTGAATCATATTGGTAAAAAACGAGCGAAAAAAATCATATTAGGAAGACCATTTAAAAGTATTATGGACGCGAATATAAAAACGAAAATACCAACGAGTATATTAGAGAATTTTTATTTCAAAAAGGGCCTTCACACGATTTCTCGCATTCTGCCTCGATTCATGTAATTGCAATATTTAACAGTCAAAAATGGATGTCAAGCAAAGCCGATTTTTCGTTTCATGATTTTGAGGCTAAGATTGATAGAAATTTAAATGGAGATATTATTAGGAATCAATTTCTCGGCAAGATTTTAATGATGTCTAAGGATAAATTACTCGACGAACCAAAGCAAATTCAAATTCCACCTGCACCATCCGATCGAAGAAGGGGGGTGTCGGCAAATGTTATAATGGTTGTTTCTACCTCGACAAAAAATAGTCTCTTTTTTTTTCAGACTTCCTAATCTGTGGTTTAATAAATACTATGTGTATGTTACAATGTAGAGGTCTTCGACTTATAATAAAGATGTTTAATTCATATTTTCCTTCAAGTTGGTATACCACACTCTTTACAAGGATTACGTAATCTCAATTTCCAATGAAGAGCACAATCCTCTTGTTGGTAACAACCTTTTCCACAAATTCGACCATCAATATAAATATGTGGGCAAGAATAGAATGCCATCACTAATAACAATAACTTTCAAATTTTGCTTATATGAAATAATTATTTTTTGAATTAAACTTTTTATGTCGCTTTTATTATAAGTTGATAAATTAATGCATTATATACTTTTTGTCAGATCAAACAACGCGCATATACAAACAACACATATATACAAATCAATAAAATGAGTTTGTCTAGTAAAGCAAAAAAAATGTCTTCATGAATCATTATAACAATAGTGCTTAAATCAAAAGTCAGCTGAATATAATGAAGCAAAAAGGCTTTTTACAGATTTAATAGATCTTGACTATAAATCTGGCCATGGAAAACATATATTTTATAAATACTGGCTTGCATTTAATGGACATATCAGCTCTTCTAATAGAAATGATACTGCACTTTTAGATGCATATTAACCTGAAGAGATTCATTCTTAATATATAATTCAAATGGCAGGAAAAGGTTATACAGTGATCGATCATTTCTTTGAAGTTTATAAAATACCTGATACTCACAAATATATTGATGAAAACCAATTCTTATGCTTAATTATTGATATTGATGCAAGGCAAAAGCCTAATCCTACAAATTCTAAAGTGTCTTTCTTAGATGATAAAAAAATTACATGAGAAGATTTGTTATTTCAAATTTTAGTTACTTGTACAGATGCATTAAGTCTTATTTCTGATTATATGTCTTTCTTAAATTCTTTTGTCTTAGCTAGTTCATCAAATGCTGAGAAATATAGTTGGCATATTATTTATCCTCATGTCTAATTCATAGATTATAGAGAACTTAAGTGATTCACAAAAAAAGTTATGGAATTAGTTGGGAAATCTTATTTGAAATTTATTGATAATGATCTTGTCAAAACACATTTTAATCTTCAGCTTTTGGAATCAGTGAAGAAAGATTATATAAAAAGATCTGCTATTTCTTCAATTAAAAACAGATTTAATAATCTAGATGATTATCTGATTCAGCCTAAAGAGAATTATTTTGTAATCTTGTTACAAATCTTTTCTTCTGAAAAACTAGTAAAACAAGAATTCCAGCCTATTAATGATGAAAATACTTTAAGTAGAGGAGCTAATCTAGTTATTGAAAAATATGAGTAACTTCAGATTGGAAAAATTGGAAATAATTTTATTAATTTTCAAGTACAATTCATTAAAAAATATCCTATATGTAATATTAAATATGATATGAATCAACTCTATAGATTTATTCAAAAAAATAGATATTTTATACTTAAGTATTATTATCAAAAATAATACAAATCAAATCATAAGAATCTTAGCTTTGATAAGATATCAGACAAAGTAGAATTAAAAGTGAAATCTAAATTAGAATTAAATGAAAGAATAATTAAAGCTGTATTAAATCCTCTTTTACTTTCTGAATTATCTGTGAAGTTATTAATATAAAAAAAATGAAAGATTTTCCAGAAGCTTATTCTAATTTCTTGAGCAAAGAATCTAATATAACTTTGATTTGCTCTCCTATGATGATAGGAAAAATAAAAGATCTAAGAAAATATCTTAATTATTTAGTCAAGAATAAAGCTAATATGTCTTGTATCATCTGGATTTCTTATCAAAAAACTCTTAGTAATAAATCAATAGATAAAATTAATAATCTTAAATTATTCAGATTTAGAATCTGTAATTATCAAAATGAATAGAGTTTATCTGTAGATAAGTAAGATATTATCATAGTTCAAGTTGAGAGTCTCTTTCATATAGAATTCTCAGCCCATCTGATTATAGCTATTTTAGATAAAGTTAATGTAATTTAATATTAAATGAATAGTAGTTCAAATGCATAGAAATCTGAAAATACAATATATAATATATTAAGATTAGCTTAACATATTTTAGTCATGAATGCATTTGCAAATGAAAGTATACTAATATTTCTCAAGGCTTATCATAATGAAAATATCTGAGTTATTGATAATAAATTCTAATTACTTATAGGTAAGACTATTGAGTATCTTTATGATCTAAATAATGGGACTGAAGCTATACAAATTGGATTTGAATTTCTCAGACAAGATAAATATGTAATATTTATTGTAATAAACTCTAATATAGCTCAAGTATTAGTAAATAAAATTTCTAAATTATCTTTCAAAGCTTGTGTTTATTATGAAGATATGGATGAAAAATAATAAAAAAAAGATTTTTTAGATATTAATACTGCTTGGGATGAACTTGATTATATAGTTTATACAAATATAGTAGAAGCAGATATTTCTTTCAAGATACTTAATTACTTTGATATAGTTATAGACATTATAAATATTAGAATTCCAGTTAATGTAGAAGTATTTATTTAAATAATATTCAGAATTCATGATTGTAAAAAGTATATACTTTCTCTTTATTATTAAAAAATTTTTAGTGAATTTTCTTATTTATCAGGTTATGTGTAAAACTTGCAGTTATCCAGTCTAATAATTTATCTACAGTAATTAAAGAATATCATGAATGGGATATAGATAGCATTTCTTATAAACCTGATCAATCTTTTGCTATAACATCATTTATTGAGGTTAAGCATCAGAAATATCTCTTAACAAGAAATTTTATTGAGATTTTATATAATCTTATTGCTAGTACAGGAGCAAGTCTTAAATTAATAAAATTAGATAAAACTCAAGAAATTATAGAAATTTATAAAACAATTTATAATGAAATTAGAACTGAAGTATTAGTTATCAAGCATATAGATTTTGAGATAATTGTTATTTTTCAAAATTTTACTCTTGAGGAAGCTGAATTTCTTAAACTCAATTCAGAATATTTAGTTACAAATATCATGATACTTAAGTATTTTTATATATGAAATCTTTATGATAGAAATGATATAAGTATTAAGAATTAGAATAAACTCTGCAATAAAAATTTTATAAAATATTTTAGTCTATCCAAATCTAGAAAATATTTCTTATATATATCTTATTTTTACAAGCAAGATTATAATAAAGAGAGTATAATAGAAGAATTAAAGATTAAAGATATTGCATAATAAAAAAATACCTGCTATAATACTAAAGATAATTTTGAGAATTTGGCAATAAAAGATTTATGTAAAATATATTTAGCAAATTATTAGAAAGCTATATGAGAACTTTTATAGTCACTTGGTTTTATAGGTATAAATAATAAATATATTCTTTCTAATGATCAGATAAAAGTTATATTTAAGATATCTTGTGAAAAATTTATAGAAATTTGAAGTCAAGTTTTATTACTCTTTAGCTTTAGGTCTTATGCAAAAGAAATATCAAATCTTAACTTAGTTATAAAGGCAATTAATATAATTATTAGTAATTAGTATGATTATATTATAAAAAGTGAGTAAAAATTGGTAGAATCTAAAGGATAACAGATTTGAAAATATTTATATTAAATTAATCAAAGGCCATATAATAATCATGATTTTGATAATTAAAAAGAAGTAATGACTAGAAAGTTAGATAATTTTAAATATTACCTTATAGTTCTAGTTCTTTTATCATATAAGCCAAAGGTAAGTAATAAGATTCAGGATCTTTTTGAATATGTTGAGCATAAAATTTCTGATTTATCTAGTAGTATAATTGATGAAAAAGATTTATCTTTAAAAATGTCAGCTTATAATCAATCTACTAGTCTTTCTCAAGATAGATATCATATTAATACTACTATTAGTGAAGCCAGTACAATTAAGAAAAAAAATCTGAATTCTTAACTTCTTTAACTTTAGAATTTATTAAAAATAAATTGGATATAGATATCCTTATTCTTCTTTTATAATAAAAATTTTAAATATTTGAAGAAAAATTAGAATAATGATGAACTAAGATTACTTTTGAAATATGGGATAATCAGAATTACTAAAAAAAAGAGCGTAAAAGTATGAATAAGATTATTTTCTTGAAATATAAGCAAAATTTTGAAACTAAGATAAGTATACCTACTACTCTATATAAAAAAGAATTGAAAAATAAATCTTTAGCAATCATTAAATATATATAATCATTATAAATCTTTTAATAAAGTAAGCATAAGGTACTAAGATAATATCTAGTTTTAGTAGTAATTTCTAAAAAAAAAAGATTATTACATCTAACTAGTTATTCATCTCAGATAGGGAATTTTTTGTCATCTCTTACAATAAATAAGAGAAAAAATTTAAATAAAAAATTATTACATTAATACCTAAATCATATAAAGAGTTTTTAAATCATAATAGATGGATTTCTCATCCAATTTATATGCCTATCTTATTAAAATTTCATGTAAGTACTTTTGATATAAAGGTAAGATAATTTATTTGATAATTATTTTTATGTTACATAATTTTAATCTTAATATAGTTTTGGATATAATATATATATAGTAGTATACTTTAAGTAGAGATAGCTTATGTTAAAATTTTTGGACCACCAAGTCAAGTAAAAAATAGATATCAAAAAAGTAATACATCAAGATTATCAAAAAGATAATATATCAAAATTATCAAAAAAGTAATATATCAAGATTATCAAAAATATAATACATCAAGATTATTAAAAATATAATATGTCAAGATTATCAAAAATATAATCCAATTTTTAACATAAAGCAAAGTATTCAAAAATATTAATTATATAAGAAAGTATTCTAGAATCAAAAAATATAACAAACTTTTAGTAATATGTCAAGATAGAATATTATAAGAAAAAAGATAAGATAAATTTATGCTTTAATATATTATTAAATAAATAATAATAATTTAGTACTACATATCTTATCATTAGATAATATTTAAATAAATTATATAAAGCTAATAACTGCTAATATTTGATATTATGTGTCTTATTCTCAGATAATATTCAAATAAATTATGTGAAACTAATAACTGCTAATAATTCAGCATTACATATCTCATCCTTTATTAATATTCAAGTATATTATAATAGTTAGTAATTTGGTATTATATATCTTATTCTCAGGTAATATTTAAATGAATTATATAAAGCTAATAATTATTAATAATTTAGTATTACATATCTTATCATCAGATACTTTAATATATTATCAGATTATTAATAATTTGATATTATGTATCTCATTATCAGATGTTTTAGTATATTATCAGATATACTAATAATTTGATACTACATATCTTATTCTTAATTGATACTTGAGTGTATTATAATAGCTAATAATTTAGCATTATATATCTCATCATCAAATGATATTTAAATAAATCATAATAGTTAACAATTTGATACTATATATTTTATCATCAGATGCTTGGATATATTACCAGTTATGTTAATGATTTGATACTATATGTCTTAAACCTGACTTTCATTAAGAAATTAATCAGAAAACTAGAATATTACATATCTAGTTTGGGTATAGTCCTCACATTGGATTCACAAATGATGATACGTGACTAAATATATTATCAGCTCAGCAATGGAAATTGGATAATACTGATGATGATATCATATTTTTATCATCAAAAATATGTCATAAAAATTATATCACAACATTAAAAATGATGATATATTTTTGTTGTCAAAAATATGTCATAAAATATATATCATGATACTAATAATAGTATCATATTTTTGTCATTATGACACTGATGATGATGTTATATTTCTGTCATCATGACACATATCTGAGTGAGAATAACCTAGACTAAGTGGAAATAACATAATTATGTTATTTTTACTTAAGCATTTAATATTTTTTCTTATTTTACTTGATATTTAAATATTAATAATAATATACTGATTTATATAGATAATTCTTATCAAGAAGCATATTTTTATTAAATTAATTCTTTTTAAAATTCTTAATAATAAAGCTAAAATTTTATTAATTAAAATATTTATATTATAAATTATTTAATATCTTTAAAATAATATATATTTATTAGATTTTTTTAGATATTTTCTAAATTAAAAAATGTAAATATATAAAAATTTTTATTATAAAAATTTTTAAAAAAAATTCTAAGCTTTAAATCTAAATTTCTTTATAACTAGTGATCCAATTTTGCTAAAATTTGAAATATATATTTATTATATATTCAGCAATATGCTTGCATAATATGAACTCTTAAAATTGCAAATAGCAATAATATCTAAAAATCATTTTTAATTTTTTAAAATTACAAATTTTATTCTTTATTTTACAAAACTTTTATTAATTTTTATTTTTCGTATATCTATATTTTTGCGCTGGACCATATTAGCTTTATATTTAATTGCTGTTGGAGACACTAGAATTTTTTGGTAAAACTTTTCGTGTTGCGTTTCTTTTGTGAAGCTACTATATATCGATATCCTTATTCCAGATCAGATTTTTACATTGCGCACGAGATCTGAATTGAATCTTTGAATCTAAGTTAAAAAATATGATAGTTGCTCCTTTAATCATCAATTCTTTTTAATATCTCGACCCCCTTTGTTTTTTCTCCTGAAAATTAATGATTACAATAATTTCACCACAATAATTAATATACATCAATATTATTAATTAAAGGATTAAAAAACAATATTAATAATCAAAATACTAGAAAGTGATTTTCGTCGTGTAATACGTGTCTCGAGCGCAACGCGTCGAAAGCGCTTTCCCTCAAATTAAAAAGCTGAAACATTAATATTAACAAAGGTTACTTAATAGATATTCACTGTCTAATTAAGTTTTTTACAAGTTATTTATTGTTAATTTTTCATTCAACCCGGTTTTCCCTTATTAGCTCATTGTAAAAAATAAAGATAGTCATAGCGCCAAGAAGATAATCGTTGAGAAGATGGCCACGACATGTTTGTACAACACCGAAACGAACGCTTCGGTTTCTTAGATGATAGGAGCTTTCTGCTGCTACAGATAATAAAGGAGCGTTGTTTTATTTTTGGGAATAAAAGCACAAATTAATGTTTATGCCACAATTTGAATGGGAATTTGTTCTTTGTATAAATGACTCTATGTACAATTGAAGGGAAAGACCATTTTTGTCACTCATAAAAGTTCTCTGAGTCTGTTTCGCCTCTCTTTTCTCCGAAATTAAACTTGCCTTGTCTTGTCTCTTTCAATGGTAACTAGCAGTGAATATAGTTAAAAGCATAATCTTTTTATCGGCATATTTGGTAAGCCAAATTTAGCATAACAAAAAAAAGAATAATCTTCTATCTCTAATTGAAACTTTGTGGAAAAATTTTGATGTTTAACATTGTACTTATGTATGGGTGTGTGTCATGTGTTACAGAACACAAGGAACACAAGGTAGTTGATTCGTAAAACCTTAACGTTAATATATAGAAAAATGGTTCTCCAGTCAATCATTAAATCACTAATATTCATTTAGTAAGAAATCCATACACGATTCATTAATGATAATTTCCTAATCATATATTGTTCTGCCGGACAATCAATAACCATATAAGTTTGTTGTTACGGTAAAGCAATTCAATTATTATTACAAAGACAATCTTTTTGCCCCAAATGAAGGACATTGCTTTTGTCTGACTCTGGGATACAGGCAATCAACCGCCGCGAATCATTCATCACAACTGTTTCGTTTTAATGAATAACTATTGCCTTCTAGACTAGGAATTTAATTTATGCACACATCAGGGATCCAGACAATACTTAAGTTTAATTAGCTTTTAAGAATATATTAAATTAGAAACATATTATACCATATATTAAAACAAGTACAAAGAAATAAATCTCGCCATTTAGCTTGCTACCCTAATTTCGACCAAAGCTAAATTGGATAAAAATAGTATCGGCATTGTCGGATTATCAATATTCACCCCCTGCCTGGTCTCATTTCCTGGTCGTCGAGAATGGTCACACATATGATATTTATTACACCTATTATTTAAGAACTCAAATTCGGAAAACTCTACTACATTACAATAGTTATTGTATATATAGTAAGTGGCGGTTGTATGTATGCATGTACATTAATTTGTAGTTAATCTTGATAATATCAATATATGACAAAGCATACGAAACTGAACTATATCGAAAAATGCGCACTATCTTTGGGGAAAGTAAAAAATATTATTGTTCTTTAACGATGTGCTGTTGTGTAAATCTTATTTCTCGGTGACGAATAAATTGATGGAAATAAGGGTTAGCCTGTTTTTGTGTATAAGTAAACATAGGGAGAACTTTTTGTTCTTGTTCTTTGATCCTGCTTCTCGCCAAAAATGATGAATGAATAAATGCGCATTAACAATAACAAAGTCACGCGTTGTAATTAATTTCGTAATTTATTTTTTCTTTGTGTTAGATAACAAAAAGAAATTTGCTGTTGCAGAATCCACAAAAATAAACAATCGATACTTTTTGACAGTTGTCTTCTTTGTCGTATTCATGCTGATAAATCTATATTATTATTATAGGGCTAGTTAACGACACATAACACACTATACATACAGACAGATAGATAAAATTAACGGTTACCCGTTAATTAAAAAATATTGCTACACCATAGAAATTACCTTCTTTATATTATATTATTCGTATATTTGCAGTGGGTTACAGAACAATTTTTGTAATGATATTGTTATAAATGAGAAACAGGAAAAAAACTTTTGCACACCATTATAGAATCTTCTATATGTGTGTTTTCGAATGATATGTGAAAGAAAACCTAATATGTGCATAATTATAAAATCAGATATCGTTTCGTTCCGTTTGTCTGTACGACATTAAATATTGTATTTGATAATAATATCGGGATTAGGTTTAAGGTTGTATCCGGAAATTTATACCTATATAGGTTAATAGATTAAAATAATGAGTAATAAATGATTTAATTTAATGGCATATATCATATGTAAAAGGTTGATCTCAATTTTACAGATTTAATAAAATGTAAATTAATAAGTTAAGTTTGTGAAAGTATATTTTATTTATCTTATACGACATGACCATTTTATTGTAACGTATAAACACACATTCTTTTGAAACAATAGTGTATATGTGTATATACATATATATATTAAAAGATATGCATACGATACAGTATATATATATATATATATATATATATATATATAATATATTATGATAGGAATATCCTTTTTTCTTCAACAATGGCAGAAATATTTATAATACGAATAGACATTGAAAATATGTAACCTCTAATATTACATTTTTCCCTTTTAATTACTATTGTTTCAATGTATGTTATACCACTAATCTGATAAATAAAGATATCCATATAAAAAAATATTTAAAATCACATATATATAAAATTAAGGTATAGAAGCAAGGAAACCAGGACACCATCTCGTTGTTTACATAATCCATATAGTATGATAGCATGTTATATACTGTACATGAAGGATGAAAGCGAATCGAATCGAGATTAAGATTAATCACAATGCAATATTATTTATTAGACTCATACATGTATCTATGATATCAATCATTTATATATTTATTGCACATGTACTTTACTGTATAACGAGGCATATGAGAAAATCAAACGATTTACTTTGCATCTTCATTTTAATTTTCATCAAGTTATTATTATTAGTGTCATCAAATATGTGTGTGTATAAAGCAAGCAAAAAATCAATCATCCTTAATACAGGCATAATCATAAACACGAAATATTGTAAGATAATCATCCAAGTCATTTATAGATAATAATAATGTTCATAATAGATGATCGAGAAAACTTTACAATGAAAGAAATTCGACAATAAAGCAATAATTTCAAAATTAATTCCATGAAATTTCACATGCAAATAAATAAACAGAGAGAGAATTTATGGGGTTTTATGTAAAGCTATCAAAAGAGAGCTTACCGAATATATTCCGCGAATAGAAAGTTCGTACATACCATCATCACGATAATAAATACTAATGGAAAAAGAAAACGCAAAAAGAAACAAACGCCCACATCTAAAGAAAAAAGTCTTGTTTAATACTTTTTTTCTTTTGTCTTTTTCTAATATGTGATATTGTTCATTGGAACTATATTATTAATCATTATGCGACTCAATGGGAATGTCTTGTATAGGAATTGTATACGATCAATTCGACAATTCACATCAATATCAGCAAAGCATTCTCAGGTAATGATAAACATGTCAATGCGACCACGGACTTTTTCGAAGCATATGAAATAAATGTATTTTTTGTCCGTGGAAATTCTCATTTTGAGAAAGAATGAGGAAAATCCTTCTTACTTATCATTTAAAGAGTGTGTCATTTATCGTCAAGATAAAAAGAGGGTGTCATTTATTGTTAAGATAAAGAGAATGTGGGTATCTGTATTTGTAAAATTACCCTCGAAACATTTTTTCTTTTTTGCAAGTCGTTTCTTTCTTTGGGTGGTTTATGATGCATTGAACATGATTATGATGAAAATACGCGTCTATTTGGTTGTTTTTTTTTTAGTTTCATTTCATTATTCATTTTTTTGAACTTATAATCGAATAAAATTGCATAGCATGATATCATACGTGTTTCAAAAGATTTTTCTTTCGAATTGTTATCTAAAAAAAATTTAAAACTTCATTACATACAAATTATTGACCAGCACATTTTAGCTGCATTTAGAGAATCAGAATTCCCAATGGTCAGCGATCAAAAAAAAATTACGTGCCTTTAGAGGGAACGATATAATATTTTAAGTTATGTGCGTTTGCGTCATGTATATGTTTTCTTTTTAATACCTTAATTTGGGTTAAACTGATGTTTGAGCCCCGTGAATTTTTTTTACGATGCAAGTTGTGGTGTGTTTTCTCCTTAACATGATGAATCGAGTTGATTTTTCTGTGATTGTTCTTCTTATTGTTCCTTTTGTATTTTGCTCCCTATCAAGCAGATTATGTCATAAACAACTATGTTTGGATATTATATTTATTATTTACTATCGTAATATTAATTATACCCCGCAAAAAAAACACGTCGTGCATCGTCATATAAAAAAAACCGAACGGGAACATAATATCATATGCATACACGTTGGTATTTGCATTGTAAACATATTGTCAGTCAAATCAATAAATTAAGGACTCCAAATCGGCAATTAATTAATATCGTAATTATTGACTATTATTATAAGAAACCGAATGATGTAAGTGATTGTGGCATGATTTGTGTTGTCTTGTGGCTCGAGAAAAAGAAACAATCAAAGTAAATATAAATGCAATTATAAAATGTGTGTGAAAAATAAAGATTTACGCTCTTATTTGCCCATTTACTAAATTTGCAAACAAACCTTATATTCTTAAAGGAAAGTGAGAATGATAGAGTCACAATAAAAGAAACTAAACAGGTTTAAAATATCGCTGTTCACCAAATCGCGTAACTATACACATACATACTATGATGAAGCGGCAATTTGACACAAATAAAGAAAATAGTAGATGTTAAAAATAATCATTATTATTATTTTATTGATTGATAGAAAAGTCTTGTGCCGATTCATTTGCATAATCTCATTTAAATTCATCCCAGCCTGCAGGACCTTTTTTTCAAAATCATCTGACTTGGCCATTGAAGCATTTACGTCACATAAAAATGGTGGATAAACAATAACGCTGTATTTTTATATTTCCCATAGAAAAGAACCTTCGCACTTTTGAATATTATTAATTGATGTGAATATTAAAGTTTAACGACGGAGCCTCTTAGTTAATCCCATATATGCATCAATAAACAAAGCAATAACAAAAGGTGAATTTGTGGTTTTGCTGATTTAATAAATCTTTTCCTTTTCAATTCTTGAATCATCCAGCCATCTTTCTTATAACATGCGCTTACATTAGTAAAAAAAAAAATAAATAACACATGTAATATAAAGCGCTTATTAATTTATTTACTATGAAAGGTTGGTATATGGTTTCAACTTGCAATTAAAAATGGTAATTTTTGATGATATTTGAAACCATACATTTTATTATACTTTGGTAAAAATTCCACAGTTTTTGTTTCACTAATAATAAATAAGCCATGACTTTGTATTCGCGCGAAATTCGCCATTTTGACATAATATTGATAATAAACAACATTGTTTCTTTCTGAGGTTCAATCCGTATTTTTTGATTTGTATGGATAATGCAGACCGATTGCTGCGCCTTTACTTAAGCGTCCGTATACAAATGTAATGTAACGTTTCTTGGCCGAATACTGGCGAAATTGCAGCGGCATGAATACATTGCAACGTTAATGGACTAATACAAAACAAATATCAATTTCACAGAACATTATTTTTTTACGCGTATCTATATTCACATCATACAAAGTTTCGCACTTGCATGAAAGCTTCTATTAAGAAAAAATACATCAAGAAACACTTTAGCGCAGCCATGCATATTTTATATGCAAAAAGGATGATAATAATGATAAGAAAAGCAATAGTGGTGAGATTAGAAGTTGTAATAGTACGTGTAGGGTAGCTGTACGTATAATAAGACTACACTATGGCATACATAGGGTAGCATTTGAAAATGATAATAATCATGATAATACTACAAGCAAATTTTTAATGGCATTTTCATGCAGAGTTTCACAACTACATGTAAACTTTATCGTTACAACTTCGAATAAACTCCGTTTATTCCTCTCCAAAAAGGATAAACACCTGTTTACATAAAAGCCCATTTCTGTCATCGATTTAATCCATCCGGTTATTCATTGAGGAACTCCCTCTGATACGTTTTTGTACATATTCGTTCCTCCGAAAATAAAATTCTTTTCAAGAAGCCCAATAATGCATAATGTAAGAATGGCATAACAAGATATGTGTGCATGCAGCGTCACAATAAAATAAAGGATTAAGAAATTTAATGTAATTTTTCTATTCCTTCAGTTTACCACAACTAATATAAACTGTATGTATGTATGCCTAGTTTTAAGGAAAGTTACTCATCCAGTTGCTTACATTTAGTTCATTCATTCAATTGTTGAATCAATTCAAGCAAACAACCGAGCATTGCTCATTTTCTAAAAAGAACCTCGTTAAACTGTAAGTAACACTTCGATTTCTATTATTGCTATTCTGTCCAATTCACTACTATGTTGGACAATAAATCCTCCTTGATAACAGAATTTACTGTATTGAGTTATTTCGTAGAATAAACAAATGGCCGAGGTTTCGACACATTAAGTGTGTAAAACATTATTTTATTATCGTGATCTAAGAATCGAATGAAAATAAATTCGGCAGTCAACCAATCAAATCTCTATTTGTGGTAACACATGTTCCTGATATTTTTGACACAAATTAAAGAATTAAAAATTTTAGATTCGATAAAATGCCGAACGAAAAAAGCTCAAAGAAACGTAGGCATGCATCTTTAAATGACGCGTCTAACTCAAGTAAAAAAGAGCAAATTTCCAACTCGAAAAATCGAATATTATCTAAAAAAAACAAGGTCGCGATAGGAGGAGAACCTGAGAAAAATGAATCTAAACAACTTAATGATAGCACATCAATATCAAAAGTCACAAATAGCGATAATTCTCCGTTAAAAACAAAAAATTTCCGTATGATTGCTGGTAGTTACGAACGAATTCTTTATGGAATTGATGCGAAGTGGATAAAATCTAATGTAGGAATCTTTGGGAAAGTCGATTTTCTGATCAAAAAAGATAAAATTTTCTAAACAAAAGATCAAATTCGAATAGGAAGAAACCAAATTGCATTTGAAGCCAATATTTATTTTCCCCGCGCATATCGGGTGTATCAAGACAGTAGCAGTTGGTGGTCGATATTTGGCATCGGGTAGTACGGATGAAATAATAAAGTAAGCTTCAGGAAAAAATCGAACCTCAGGATCTTGTTATTCTATCTAAAGGAAAAATTTATACAATAAATCAATTAAAATATTGATAGATTATATGATCTAAAAAAAACAAAAGAGCTTGGATCTCTGATACAACATCAAGGATCAATTACAACTCTTCAATTCTATAATAAGAGTCACATGCTAAGTGGTAGTGACGATGGTAATATCTGTATTTGGCGAACGAAGGACTGGGAATGTCTGAAAACAATGAAAGGGCATAAAGGACGAGTCAATTCCTTGGCAATACACCCGTCTGGTAAAATTGCTTTGTCGGTTTCAAATGATAAAACTGTGCGTTTATGGAACTTAATGACCGGAAGGAAAGCAAATTCAAATAAAATTGGAAAAGGTAAGTAGATATTGATACAACATGCGTGAAGTATTTTCGTCACCTCGATTAGTGTTAAGTGACTTTGCTGTATCTTCAGAAGGTGAAATAGTGATTTGGAATACGACCGGTGAACAATATGCGATTTTAATGAATAATGAAATTGACATCTACAGTATTAAAGTGAGTCAAGATTTGTGATACGTGTTTTTTTCTCCATAATTTTAATATCAATAATTTATTCTCACAACAACTAGAATGCTCAAGTCGTCCATAAATTCCAACAGCGATCTCGATATGTTTGCATGAAGTTTTACGAACATCCAGAATTAGGCGAATTATTGGTGACTGGTAGTGAAGATAAGACGATAAATGTTTATGACGTTAATGATAGTAAATGTTTGGTAACTTTGATCGGTCATAAAAATAGGTAAAACGCAAAATTTGACATTTTAATCGACTCAATATTATCAAACAATTGATTCTGACTTTATCCTATAGAGTCAAAGCTATCGATATCATTCATTCTGCACCAGACGAAAAATCTATATCACCGTTAACTATCTTGGTGTCCGTTTCATCGGATGGTGAAATCAATGTGTGGAATTTAAGTGAAGCGTTAGAATTTTCCAAAAATGATAACAATAAAAATCAAAAAATTCAAGAAAATCCATCCAATAATAACACAATAGCGTTCACAAAAATATTAGCCTCGTATGACACTAAAAGTCGCTTAACGTGTCTTGTACTTTCAGGAGGATTTGGTGATGTTGGAGATGATGATATTGGCGAAGACGACAACGATGATATTGTCATGGGTGATGAAGATAACGAATAAGAGGAAAATGCGACCCAAGGAAAGAATATTAAACATGAAACAATTTCTTAAACTTTGAAAACGTAAATTTATTGTCAACCAAAAAACTGAATAATAAATAATTAAAGTCTCATATAATTTTTTTGATTAAATGACAATTCTGACTAAAAATGCTAAATACTTGGTCTTTCAGTCACAAAGAACTCTTGTTTAAATTCTCCGTGTACTGTCCAATCGTCATTCGAACTATTGATGAACAAAATGAATTATTAGCGTTTTAATAATTTCAAAACGAAATCTATAAGACGATAAATTCGAGCAGATTTCTGAATAAACAGACATTAGGAATATCACTGAACGTTACATAAAATTAATAACGTAAGTTATTATTATATTTCAAAATTAACAAAATTGACAAAATTGAGTTAAGATAAAAATAAAAATATACACATTTTCAAAAAAAAATAAATACATGATTTTTTTTAAACTTTTGTAAATAGTAAATTATTACATCCATTAAATATACTAAATGTTGTATACGCAAACGCAGTACTAGAAAGAGATGAGATAAGGGATGAAAGGATGACAGAATAGTAATTATAATAATAGTCATAAGCGCAAAAAAATAATAGTACGTAAAATAATAAGCCAAAAAAAAATTCCCCCAAAAAAGAAAAAATAAATAAATGCGAGTTCAATTCATGAATTATTTATAGAGGTGAATGACGTCGTTATCTTCATGATTGTATTGATGATCATGATGTCGTTAAAGGGTGGATGGATGGAATAAACGTCCGTGATAGTGAGGATAATGTGATTGATAATTGTGATGATGGACAATGGAAACCTCATGATGCGCAAGTAGTCTCCTCTTCTTCAATAATAATTATAGACTATCATCTTTCGTGACCGCGTGGATGCGAAGACAACAAGTAGTAGTAGCGGTGCTTGTCCTATTCCTCTTCACTATTCTGTTTAGCTGTAATTTGGAAAGGTGGTGGTAGAATAGTTTGGAGATAAGGAGGGAAGGGCAAAGAAAGAGAGTAGAAGGAAGGTGGAAGAGCTAATTTCACAACAACATCTTCGCCTTGTAACGACATTTCAAAAATACGGCTAGATGTATATTTTGAAAGTATGTGAATATTAGAAGTGTGTTAAATTTTTTAGATAAATATAAAATACAAAAATAGCAATAATGATGATGTTAAATGTTGTTATGTGATGAAGTTGTAGTGATGTTGATGGTCGTCGATTGTCGGTACGGAGAACGACAGGATGATGCACACAGACAGAGATAGAGAGAACGAGTAGAGTAGCAGTAGAGAAAAGGATAGAAAAAAAGAGAAATAGGGACTTTAGAAACCGACTTTACTAATTTCCCCCCAAATTAGCATATTTCGGACACCCTCCAACATAAAAAGATTAGAGTAATTAAATTTGATTGTTATGTAACTCTGCCTGTAACTGACGAATCATCTCTAGCATTTGTTCATTTTCGGTCTTCAATCGTTCATTTTCGCTCTTCACTTCGCGTAATGTTTCGACCTCTTTGGTAAGCAGATCAATCTTGTTCTGGAAATAATAAGTGAACAAGATTAAACAAATTCTCGAATTATAAATACCAGCATTCACACCAAAAATGCATAGAATTAATGGGAAAAAATGACTTACGTCTTGTTGATCGTTTTCTTCTTCTAGCCATTTTAATTCCATCGTAGTGTTCTTTAACTTCGCTTCTCGTTCTTCAAGAGCAAGCTGATGCGCACTTTCTAATTCGGCAATTTTCGCACTGTGAGCTTGATGAAGAGCTTCAAGGTCTTTTGCAGATGGTCCCCCATTATTACTCATATTCTATTCAAACAAAGTAAGATAACTCATCAGTCATTAGTTCATAAAAGTTAGAATAAGTAGGCATTACCTTGACGCGTTTGTTTAGTTCCTCTAATTGCATTCCTTTAGCATCTGCTTCTTCCTGCAATTTCTGAACCTTCTCTGCGTGTTTTTGCTCAATAGTTTCAATTAATTTTGCGTGAGACTTTCTAAGAGTCTCTATCTCAGCTTCATGACGCTGTTTGAAATTATTCGAAGAATTTAGATTATTGGTTTTTTGTGTGATGTGATAATAATAAAATTTTATTCGAAATCATACTTCAATTAATTTTGAATCATTCTGGGTTGATTTGTTCTCTTCAATCTTCGCTTTCAACTTTTCGACTTCCTCGACGTGTTGCTTAGTAAGCGTATTAATATGCTCGGTAAATTCCTAATATATGTTTATTGATAAATAAACTCGAATAAAAAACACAATATTGCAAAACTGCAGTTAAACTTGCTTGAAGTTGTTCTTCGAAATTCTTGTTATCTTTCCTGGAAGCAGCAAGTTGACTACGTAATTTCTCTTGTTCTGTATTCTGAGAATCAATAGTGGCTTTCAAATTGGCGATTACTTTTTCTAATTCTTTCTGATGATCACTCTTAAGAGCAACTATATGAGCTGAATGTTCTTCTCGTAAATCCTAAAGGAATAATAAATAATATTAATCGAGAAACAAAAAAATATTTCTCATACATAAATCAATATATAAAAAATATCAACCTCGAGTGCCTTAGAAAGTATAGACTCATGCTGCGATTGTATTTCAACATATTTACTTTCATTAACTTCACGGGTTGAATTTAATTGACCGATTGCATTTTTGTGATCTGATCGAAGTTCATCGATTTCACTCTGAAGCTTTTCATTATTAGCTTCTAATTCTTTTAGTAAAGATTCATGTTGTGATTTCAGTTCTAATATTTGACGCTCGTATTTTTCTTCGAGAGCAGACAATTCCTTTTGATGTGACTCGTGTGTTTGCTTTAATTCTTCGAGTAAGGAATCGTGTTTTTGTTGAAGTTTACTGATTTCCCAATTATAATTTTCGTTAATCGATTCGAGTTCTGTTAGTTTAAATTCATGCTCAGATATCAAATTAGCAATTTCACTTTTGTGTCTTTCATTCAACGCATTCTCAGTTGTCTCTTTAAGCGATAATAAAGTAGCTTCGTGTTTAGCTGCTAAATCAGCAATTTCACTTTGTTTTTCGTTTAAGCTACTCTCGGTCGACTCTCTTATTTCTAACAATGCGGCTTCATGTTGTTTTTTAAGTTCACTAATTTGATTTTCATAGTTTTGTACGAGTTTTTCATCGAAAGATGATTTAAGCAATTCAGCTTGCTGAGTGTGATTATTTTGAAGTGCTTCGACTTCCTGGGAATGTTTAGCATTTAATTCTTGAATCATTTTATCATATTTAGACTCAAGGTTCGCTTGGATGTTATTAAGTTCTGCCGTATGCATTTTTTCAAGACCTTCCAATTCGAGATGATGTTGATTAATAAGAGAATCACGAATTTCTGCTTTTGCCTTTTCGATTAACTCTGCCTTTGAGCTTTCGGACAGATTTAGTTCGGAGGCGTGCTGTGATTTAAGTTCGGCTATTTGTTTTTCGTAATTTTGAACTATTTCTTCGTTGGAAGCTGATTTGAGAAGTTCGATTTGTTGAGAATGAGAATTTCGCAGAGCTTCCAATTCTTGCGCGTGTTTTTGAGAAATTTCTTCAATTAAACTATTATTTGAAGATTCCAATTTCTCTTTAATCGAGTCTAACTCTTCAGCATTTGCTTTCTCAAGGTTAGCCTTTTCAATATCGTATTTTTCATTCAAAGATTTCTCCAACTCTTGCTTCGATTTTTCAATCTGTTCCAAATCAGCTTCATGCTTGAGTTTGAGCTCGGAAATTTGTTTTTCATATTTTTGCAAAAGCTCCTCATTAGATGATGATTGCAGAAGCTCAAGTTGTTGGGCATGCGCATTTTTAATAACTTCCATGTCTTGGGAGTGTTTGGCGTTGAGCACAGCCATTTCTTGAATCACAGCATCATGTTTAGATTCCAAATTCGATTTTATCGATTTCAACTCATCGGAATGCGTTTTTTCAAGAGCTTCCATCTCACGATTGTGTTGATGATTCAAGGTCGAGTAAAGCTCATTCTTTGCTTTTTCGATCATTTCGTCACGTTCCTCTTGGAGTTTTTGTAATGCAGCTGCGTGGGCGGAGTGAAGTTCATTTAATTCGTCGGAATGTTTCACTATTAGAGCTTGCATGGCAATTTCAATTTCACCAACAGCTTCACGCTGTGTAGACTAGTGTAAGAAATTCATAAACAAAAGTTTAATTAATTCATGGAACTGAAATTGAGGAATAGTCATTTTTTAATTACCGTATATTCCTGTTTCGCTTGTTCCCGTTCTTGTTCGATTGCTTCTTCATGCATGGCATGCAACGATTCCAGTTCAGACGAATGCTTATTTTTAAGCGCCTCAAGTTGTTGCTCGTGATTTTTCTTTGCTGTTTCAAGTTCAGTTCGTAATTTTTCTAGTTCCTGAACAGCACCTTCAGTTCCTTGAACTTTTTGAGACAACTCAGTTATTTTAGTGATATGTGCAGTTTTAAGATCTTCAAGTTGTCGTTCGTGTTCAACCTTAAGTTGAGATACGAGTTCATCTTGGATCCGACCAAGTTTCTCTTCATAATCTTTCTTGATAGTCTTTTATTTATATAATGGTTATTATTATTATTACGGATATGACGATGTTATGATTATATGATTTTTGTGATGATGATAACGATTATTATAATATGAATTTCGTAATGGTTAAAAATCATTTATTAAATTTTTAAACTATATTTACCACTATATCGCCTTTTAATGAATACACTTCCTTTTTGAGCAAATCGATCTCAGCCTCTTTTGCAAGAACTGCTTCTTCCCGGTCAATTTGAAGTTTCAAATTTTCCTCTTCATGTGCTTTTTTCAATTCTTCTAATTGCTGAGAAAGCTTTTCCGATGCGACTGATGCATCATTATTATCTTTCTCTACTTTCTTTTTCAGTTCACTTAATTCTTCTTCAAGTTGTTTTAAGAGAGTTTCCTTTTCCTCGAGTAATCGCGTAAGTTCTTCGTTCTGAGTTGAATTTTTTTTTATTAGGTTAAATTTAAATTCTTACAATAAACTTTATTGTGAAAAACAAACCTTTTCTTTAAATTCATTAATCTCGGCCGCAGAGACGGCTTTCGAAGTGACACCATTTGCAGTAGCGGAAGCAGTAGCAGTTTTTGTTGCTGTTGATGATGCCGCAGCGATTTTAGTAGCTGTGGTAGTTGGAGCGACAGATGATTTTGTTTTTGCGGGAGAAACAGATGACGGTGTTTTCTTTGCAGCACTAGAAGCAGCGGTAGTAGTAGAACTCCTTTTAAGACCAGTCGCCCCTGTTTTTGAAGCTTGGCGTGTAGGAGAAGTAGATCTGGAAGCAGCAGGGGACACACCTCTAGAAGCAGCTGGAGTCCCCACTCTTGAAGCATTAGGTTTCGTGAGCGAAGATGTTGCGGTCTTTAAGGTTTTTGATGTTGCTGTAGTGTTGGATCGGCCTAAAGTTGCACCTGATTTAGCAGCAGTCGGGGACACTTTAGATGAAGCGGCAGCTTTTGCTGCAATTGCAGATTTGGTAGCGGAACTAACACTTGTAGCATTACTAGTTGTACGAGATTTAGGCAGAGTAGGCGATCGTGCAACTGATGATGAAACTGATGAAACGGAGGAATTGGACAATCGACGTGTACGTGCACCAGCATCAGTAGTGGTTTTGGCGGTAGCGCTTGTAGTTGTAGTAGTGGTGGTGCTGCTTTTTTTAGTTAATCCTGTCTTAATGGAAGATGGTGTAGTCTTTGTTGGAGTTTTGACACCTTTAGCAGTGATTTTCCCATTGGGCGTCGCTATCGCAGATTTTTTCTCTGGTTTCACCGTTGGGCTTTTCGGCGGAGTCAAAGGATCACTATGTTTGTCATCATCCTCGTTTTGTTCATCATCTGGATTTTTTTCGGTACTCCCTACATGATCAGTTTCTTTTTCGACAACCTCAACAAATTCAGTCACTGTCTCAGTGGTAACAGACTCCTCGTGAACTGAGGTGTCAATGTAGTTTTCCACGGCAGCGGCCATGATTTATTTTATATCAGCCGATTTGTTTTTGTTCTGTGTAGTTTTTTTTTTTGAAATAAAAAATGTTTATAGGATTAGATTAGAGTCGATCAAATGTGTTGGTTTCGATTTATTTTTAAGTATGAAAAAAGTGTGTTTTGCGAGAAAATTTGTAACAAACTAACGAGCAATGTTGAATAGTAAATATTAATAATGAAAAATAGTAACGATAATAATTTGCTTGCGTGATTGTTTATACGTGTATGTATGCGTCGTTTGACGCGATCTCAATAATAAGTACAGCTAATATTCATCAGGTAAAATACACATCGAACACAACATAGATGAGAGAACACACACAAAAATCACTTTTATGTTGCTAGCTTGCAAATTACTTTTATCTAATACATAAATATTATTAGATATTTATTTTCAGCACCACATATTTTAATAGAAAGTTTTAATCTTACCAGTGAAAAACACCTTTTCTTTCTTACACCACTGATTTTTTTTATAATTTGATTTAACCTATAGTAGATGATTACACAAGAAATTAAATGATGGAAATAAGGTTTTGATGATGTTTCTTCACAGGAGAAAGAGGAAACATCGGGTGAATTATTAACTAACTGATATACTATATATATACCCAGAAATCAGGGAACTGAATTTGTGGATATGTGTAACAAAAAGAATATCATTTTGTAAATCAAGAGTTTGATCCACACGATCACACCCTTATTGTTTACAAAACCAGTTGCTTTCGATTTACTCCCTTTTGTGTCGTTCTCCAAAACAAAATGGTTTATTCTTTTAGAAAAATTCTAAATCTAATTAGAAGAAACGAGACGAAACGAAACTAAATGAGATGAAACGAAACGAAACAGATATAAACGCCCAGACATTATTCGCGGGCTAGAGGCGCAATACATACATGCGTGCATCGGATAAAAGGCACACTCATTCATAGATACGCAGAATTTGATGATGCATTTATTTGTCACTGCGGAAGTTTTATCAGAATAGAATCCCTGTCATGGAAGTCTTATTTGGCAGAATTAGGCATAACGATAAGTGGAAAATCTTTTTTTTAAATGTATGCGCTCGGGCATGGCGCCAAAGAAATAACACACAGACAACTGTGTTGCCCAAATCCCCAATTAGGAGACTTTGTGTCAACTTTGGAATCTTTTAGCGTTATTAAATAGAATTGATTAATGCTGGTCGCAAATTATTTATAAAATCATAAATTCTTACATAGTAATTTCTAAGAATTGATAATTTCTTATTCTAGTTAATTTTTTGTTAGGATGATGTATTTGAAATTAGTCGATATTAAAATTCCAAATAATATTGCAGTTTTCTTTTATTTTATGCTAAAAATTTATTAAAAAATTATTGATAAAGAAAATTTATCAAGTGAATGTTGTAGTTAGCATCAGATTTTGCAACTTTTTATATTTAAACACATTTTATAAATGATAAAATGTGCCTGTTTAGAAAATTAAATAAATTAGATTTATTTAAATTAAAAAATTATAATATATTGTTGAAATTTATAATCTTTAACAAAATAAAATTTAAGTAATATATATATCTTTACAATATATTACATTATTAGAAATAATAAAATTCAGAATTTTCTCTATATATAAAAGTTTTTAATTTTATTGAATATTTTTATTTTATATTAAAACAAAAATAAAAATATATAGTTTCATATTTATTTTTTCTGAAGATTTCTCTAGTTATAAAGTTGCTTTAAAATTTTTTACTAATTAAATTTGTATTTTAATTAGTAAAACTTTTAAAATAACTTTATAATTAAAGAAACTTTTTACCAGAAAAAATATATAAAAATATAAAAATAAAAAATTATTTATTAATAAAATTAAAAACTTTATATATATATAAAGAAAATTCTGAATTTTACTAATTATAAATTAAATAATTTATATTTATTTTGATATAATTTTTTAAATATTATTAATTAACAACTAAAAAATTCAAAAAAAGATAATTATAAAAAAATAATCATAAAGTATATAATTATAGAAAGCTCTGACTATATATATTGTTACCATTTTTGGTGTCTCTTGAAAAGGTTATTTCGTGGTAGGTTAATAACTTTATATATAATATTTATTAGGATAATATATAATAAAGATATTATGAATTATGGGTGGGAGAGACTAATATAATCAAAGATATAATATAATAGACATTAGACTATGATTATAACGAGGTTAAAGATAGGTAACAAGAGTATGTTCATAACATGGTCAGCTAGAATGAGACCTGGGATTATAATATAAGGAATGTATGATAATAAATAAGGCTTTATTAATAAAGGTCATTAAATTTATAACATTATTATGTTTAAATTATTATTTCACCTTATTATTATTTAATTCATT
>CAJVPS010000064.1:0-42115 GCA_910591765.1 Ambispora leptoticha | reverse complement strand
CACTAGAAGTCAAATTTATTAAAGAACCGTAAAAATTGAAAGTTACTCTATATTAGAGTTTTCAATTTTACTTATAATTTTTCTACATATAAATAAAAGATAATAAAATATCTAGCAATAAAAATTTAGCCGAAGCTAGTATGAAATGCTATTTTTTTAACTATGCGTATCGGATAAATTTTGATCACGATAACTAATTATGATTGGCTATCTATCATATTGTCATTTGGGTAACGGTTAAATTTTGGGAGTGTGGGGCAAGTATGCCTGTGCCGATATCGTTAATTTGGGATTTTTAGGTTTAGATGTGGGGAGGCAAAGGATATTGCAGGTAGTTATAACTTGTTTAAAAGGTTATTTAACTCACGGGGTTTCTAAACAAACTATTAATGCAAACGTTGCTTTTTATAGCTAAAAGCCGTAAACGCTAATTATCATTCAAGAAATTCTATCACAATAATCTTACGTGAAATACATAATGATTATCTGTATGATAATATATATAAATCTAATTAATTTAATACATAATAATTATTTGTATATCCAATATAAAACTAATTTTTAAAATTTGTAATATAAAAAATAATCTGTAATATAAATAGTGCAAAATAAAGATCTAAGACTAAAGAATATAATCTAATCAAAATTATTATAAAATAATAACTTTTCATATTTTTCTTATAATAATTTCATTTTAAATATGAATATATACTTTTCAAGTGATAACCTTTCTAAGTATTATATATAGATATATTATTAGAATATTATTTTGATATAAAAATATAATCTATTATTAATAATTTTTAATATAATTATTATTTTTCAAAATAATAATAGCAATAAAATATATGATAAGCTTGTATTAAATTTGATTTATCTTTAAAATTTAGTAATTAAAATCTCTCAGAATCTGAGAATAAAAATAATATAATACTGAAAAATAAAATAATATTCTTAATATTATTAAAAGTACTAATATTATTTTAATTAAATAAACTATTATGAAAATTTCAATACAGTAATAATAAGAAAGTGATTATTTTTTTCTTTTTAGAAATTATACTACCAGATCTTTTTTTATATTATGATAATACTAAAATCAGTTAGAGATATATTTATTATATAATTAAGATAAAAAAGAGTTTTATTATTATTATTATTATATATAAGTTTTCTTATAAGAAAATATAAATATAAAAAAGTCACTAAACTTTGAAGAATAACTTGATTTTCTACCAAAATATTATATAAATAAACTGTTAAACTTGTCAAAATAAATAATTTAAAACAAGATTAATATTTGAATTATTCAAAAAAAACTTATTCTTGAATAACAGAAATATCTTGGACAAATTATGACTAAAAAAAGTATAATAAACAAGAAAATAATAGAGATTCTTAATAATTCTTATTCTAGTTTAAATATAATATTATGAATAATTTAGCAAAATTTATAAGAACTTGAATTTAAGATTTATATTTCATGAAAGATTTCTTTTTTCATAAAATTAATAAAATAATATCAGTTTATCTAGATCAGAAAATATTAAAAAAATGATAGAATATTATAATTTTTTCTGATAAATATATCTTTTAAATATTTTAAAATATAATTCAGATTTATTATAAAGTTAGATAATTATCAATTTAAGTAATTATAAAATATTTAAAATATATATATAAGAAGCATTTTGTATAAAGAAAATTATTAGATTTAAAACTTTTATAGAAATTATAAATAATTAATTATGCTAATTAAAAAATTTATTTGAGTAAATAAATCAAATTCTTGATAACAAGTAAATATTTTAATAATATAATAATTCTAAATACTATGCTAAACTTATAACTATTTTATTAAATAATTAGTATTTTTAGTTATTATACTTGTTAAATCCTAATCTAATTGAAAACTTGTAATTAATTATGAAAAAAAATTAAGAAAAGAATTAACTTGATAATTTATGAAAAAAAATCTGTATTACAAAAGGTTTTTATTAAAATAATAAATATAAATTATATCATAAATTAATATAATATATCTTGAACTAGTTATAGATAATAAAAAATATAAAAAGAAATTAAAGTATAAATTTTAAATTAAATATAGTTAATTTTGAGATTTTTTAAATAAAAATTACATAAATTAAATAATATTATTTGATTATTATTTTTTTACTATTACTATATTAATATTTTTAAAAATATTTTTAAAATATTTTGTAAAATAATTAATAAAATATATAGCTAAGAAAATATTTATATAAATAATATATATACTATATATAATAAATTAAAAATATTTTAATCTCAAGTAAAAAAATAAAAATAATTAACTAATTAGTTACTTATTAAATTTTTTTTAATAAATTATACAAATTTAAGCTTTTGAAAATTATATAAAAAAATAAAGATAAAGTTTTATTTATTTATATTAAGATAATAAAGTAATATAATCATTAAATTTTTTTTATTTTTCTTATTATTATAAATTTTAGCTAATTAAAAATATTTAAATAATAGTAAAAGATAAGATAGTAAGATTAAATTTATATTCTAGTTTTTTAAATATTAGAAATAAACTTTTAGATACTTTTAAAGAAAAAATAATATTAAAATAATAGTAAAATTATAAAAAAAATACTTATAAGAATAAAAAATACAAAGAATTAGATAATAATATAATTTTATTAAATAATAAAATAGATAATAATAATAATAATAGTAATAATAATAAATTCTAATAAAATTTTATAATATAATAATTTAAATATCTATTAATTTTTTATTTTTTAAAAAAAAGAATTATATATAGAAAATTTTTTATTAGAATTATTATAAATATAAATATTTTCATATTGAATTATAATAATAAGAATAATAATTATTTAGAATATAAATAAAAAATTATATACTATTTTATAATAAATAAAAAATTAATTATTTTATAAAATTTTATTTTAAATAAATTAATCAAAAAATTTATTACTTTAAACTTATAATAATTTATAATAATAAAAAATATAAATTAAAAAATATTATTATTATTATTATTATTATTATTATTATTATTATTTAAAAAAAACTTAGAAATTATAATAATAATAATAATAATAATAATAATAATAAAATATTATTATTAATATTATAATTATTAATTTTATTATTATTATAGTACTATTACTATTATTTTTATCTTTATATTTATTTTTTATTTTATTATTAACTTAATTATTATTTTTATTTTTATCTTTAACTTTATTATAATTATTAATTATTTTTATATTTATTTTTTATTTTATTATTATTTTTATTATTATTTTTATTTTTATATTTTTTTAGCTTTATCTTTATATTTATTCTATTTTTAATTTCATACTTATTATTTTTTATTATTATTATTATTATTATTATAAGCTTATATAATAAATTTATTATATAATATATATTTTTCAATAAATAATAAAGTAATTTTCTTTTTTAATTTCTTGTTTTAAAGATATTAACTAATTTATTATATAATAAAGTTTTAATATTTTAAAATTTTTTTTGATCTTTTTAATTTTTATCTTTCTTAAATTGAATATATTATAATATATTATATAAGCTATATTGAAAATTAACTAAATTTTTATATAATTTTTTATATATTTTTTCTAAAAAAAAGAAATAAAATTGTGAATATATTATTTATTAATAAGATAAGATTTTTATTAAATTTTTAGTAATTTTAAAATAAATTCTTATATAATAAAAAATTTTTAAATAATTATATAATAAGTATTTAAAATAAGTTTTACTTTATTTTTACTAATTAAATTAATATATTATATAAAATAAAATTTATAAAATGGATTAATTATAGAAAATAATTTGTATTTATATACTTTATTTATTTCATAATATAAAATAACTAACTTTTTATTTTTAGATATATATTTTTTTAATATTTTTCATAATAATATATTAAAATTTAATTTAAATTTACTAAAAGTTTCATATAAAACTAACTTTACTAATAAAATATATTTATAATTTTATTCTTTTTTTAGAAACAATAGATAAAAACATATTTAATATCTTGATTAACTTGAATTGAAAGATTCAAAAAAAAATTACTTTCTTTCTTGTCTCTTATTTTATTATAATAATAATTTCTTTTTCTTTTCTTTATATTAATAATTATGATATAATAATTAATAAAAGCATATAAGAATTTGTATAATCATGAATATAAATTTTCATTTAAATATGTAAATATTAATTAATAATATTTATTTGCCTCAATTAGGAAATATATAAATAAGAAAAACATAAAAAATTTATTCTTATGCATAAATTGAGAGAATTTTAGAAATTCATAATTTGATGCTGAGCATTCAAGAGATTGGATATTTGGAAGGTTAGTATTTTAGATTTTGGAAATTCAGGATATTAATATTTAAGAACTTTTTATATCAGACAATATATAAAAATGGATGCTATCTAAAGATTAATATATCAGATAAATATTAATAAATTATTTTTTCAAAATAAAATTTTAATTCTGTCTTATTTAATTAAGTTATTAATATTGGAATTTATTTAAATTTTTATTATATATCTTTTATAAAAACCATTTTACTAATAATGACTTTTTTGAATTATTATTTTACTATATAAAATTTGATTAAAATAATATAAAAATTATATAATAAATAATTTAATTACTAAACTTTGAATTTTAATATCTTTATTCAATTTTTTATGAAATTTAGAATATATATTTATCAAATCTAAGACAACCTATTTGCATAATTTAAAGTTCTAATATTGCAAATTGATAGTGATAATATTTAAAATGTCTTTTTTTTTAAAAAATAATTCTATTTTGGTTTTTTTTAGTAAAGTAATGCTTCATTTATTATTAAATTAAAGTATTAAAATAATATAAAAAGTTGATTTTTTATTTAATATAAAAAAATTATAAAGAGGAAGCAATTATTAATTTTATATTGGTGTACCAATCTTTTTGCACCAGACCATAATAGATATTTTTTGTAATTTTATGTTTTATACACATTCCTTAAGTATCGAGCAACTATTAATAACTTTACATTCAAATAAACGCTTAATCTTACGGAAGGTGCAAAAATCCAATTGCGTAACTTTACACCAAACAACCATTTAATTTTAATAAGAGCTATTGATATCACATTCTAAAAATGCGATATTCAAAGACCATAATACAATTCTCATATCATTCCGAACAATGTCTATCAAACAGAAATCAAAAAGAAAGGAAAAGTTAATCATGCGATATCTTTCTGTCCCTCTGCATTGCATGCAAAAAATATTATTGTTTGCGTAGAATCTAACAAGCCAAGTTATCCCCAAATCCCGAACACCCAACATCCCGAAAGCTCAAAATCACGAATGCCCAAAATCACGACATTCCTTAAAAAAATAGAAATGTAAAGGTTTGTATGAAAGAGTAAAGGTAATGTAAGGCAAATACAAATTTCACCCACTACAATCGTTGCGATAGTGGTAATCATTATTTATTGCATGCAGCTATATTCATTTCGTATCAATGTTTGGGAATATCGGGATGTTTGGAGTTAGGATTTAGGGCATTCGAGATTTGGGTATTCGGGATTTTGAGCGTCGGGATATTAGGAGGTCGGGATTTGGGAATATCAAAATGTTGGGCTTTCGAGATACTGTGCGTCAGGATTTTGGGAATCTCGTGGTTTTGAGCAGTTATAATTGTCTCTAAATAAATTCAACTTCTTGGAAAAAGTTCGAATTTCATACATATAAATTATTTGTGAAATTAATGATCTACAAAAACAAAGTGTGTCCTTGAATACAAAAGGATCATCGTTTTGCTTATCTCTCAAATACATGTAAATAGAACATGTGATCATTATGCGGAAATTTTTTTTGAAATTTTCACCAGTTAATTCATGTGATTAAACTTTATTTACCATAAGTTTTTGCAGATAACGAGCTGACGCTCAAACACAAATCCTATATGCTTCTACCGGATTCGAAGACGCTGCTTTACACTGGTATCTCAACAGAGTTCGAATAGGAAATGTAACAAAACAGCCGGCTGAAAAAATAAGGAAATAAAAATGAGCCCATTTTTTGAAATTGAATAGTTAAACAATGGTATAAGACAAATAATCATTCATAGACTAAATATCGAGGGACTAATAAAAAAAATTACTTTGTATACAATTCCAAATGTAAGACATGTTTTGAATGATGACAGTGCGTTAGTCAGTTTTTGTCCCTTAAATTACAAAAAAGAATTTTAAAATAAAATATAAAAAGATAAACGAAAATCAAAAAGAAAGAATTAAAGACTTTGGCGCCAAATTCCTTGTCTCTCATTGCAACAATTTTGATGAGAAATTTCTATATTATTTCTCTGTTCTTGAAGACTGCAGGGAGTTACGAGAGAATTTGTTAATGAAAATTGTGGTACTGGATTATAAAAAACAGGAAATAATGAAATATTTGGAAGAGAGGGTAATATTTCTTCGATATTGTTTACGATTTTTGGTAAAGAATTATCTCGAAAATCATTTGATGGCAAAAACGAATCTATAAAAAATCACAAAAAGTTCTTTTATTAATAAATTCAAGAAAATTTAAATGGAATGTTTTACATACCCGTTAAACTCATATTATCTTTGAGCTCAAAAGGCATCGAATTCGAGTTCATTGGAGATACACGATTAAAATTTAATATTCCTCGAGAAGTCATATGACTACATTGCGGAGATTTTAATAACGGTAATCCCGGTTTGAAGCCATTTCGAACGGTCGGATAATCAGGATTTGACTTTGGGTATTCCCTGTCAATGCGACTGATGATTTCATTACGTGTATTCTTTGGTGGCCCTCTTTTCTTAGTTGGATTTATAAATACGCAATCTAAATTATTCTTTATACAGCGGTGGCAGCATGGCTTCCCACTGCATCGCGCTTTACGACTTCTGCAGTTTTGACAAGCAGTAGTGACATGTTTGCGAATTTTCGATGTCATTATCTATTAAAGGAACGCAGAAATATTTTTGTCATAAACGAGTTAACTTTAAAAATAAAAAAAAGTTAAACGACAGGAACGAATTAGAACATTCGTGAATAAATATAAAAACGACTATAATTGTTTTATTGTTCCACTTTGACACAACAAATACATGTATGTATTAAGTGTGACATAAATCTAAAATATTCTACATAAGGAAAGGAACTCTGATCAAATCATAGGGCACGAAAAATCCCTTATCGTTATTTTTATAAAAAAACTAATTATGCCATTATCAAATTGATGATGTATATTACATGTGTAGATTATGAAATAATATTCCCACAAGGTTTATTAATACGTAATAATTTTTAGTAATAATTTTTAACAATAATATTAATATAGATATTTAAACTAACTAAAAGACACCGTTGTCACCCGGTGGATTAGATTGGGGGATCTACCGAGTAATCCGTGAGACTGTACGATCACGGGTTGTTTCCCAGTTAGTTTTCCGTTAGTTGATTTCGATCAACACTCCGACCCCTTTATCGAGTTGATCGGGTTCTCCAAGTTATGGCGCTAATTCCTGCCTAAGAAGGCAATTCGTCGGTCGCGGTGTTGTAGTTTCGTTATTTATTGGTACACCTTCATATATTCGGGGATTTATTGGTGTACTTTATATCAGGCCATCTTCCCAACGATGCATCAATCTGAGGCTTTGCATCGCTGCATCCCGGTTGTATATACTAACTTCACTAACCCCGTACATTGCTAATTTCACTAATCACCGGGATCTACGCGATGACGTAGTCCAATTCCATGCTACGGTGTATCACCGTAAAAGATTATCTATTCAGATTGGTTCTATTTGACTTCTTATGCGCGGATTAATTCACGATTGGCTCAATTTCTTCAAAGACTCGTGCACGTAATAATTCACGATCGATCGACTCAAAAAACGAGAACAAATCAGTAGTTTGTGACACAATTTTAGTCATTATATGTACATGATCGATCGCATATGTATATCATATCTCAGATCGAGCTATCCCTTCGTTGGCTAAAATTTAATCTTTTACTGATTGGCTTAGAAGAATATTCCTTTTTTTGAACCCAGACTATCCCATTTTAAAAATGTTTTACTTGCGTATTTCTTAGAAGTTTTAACTTTTTTATGCAACCAAATTTTGTGAAACAAATCCCATGTATAGCATAAACATCTATTTTCTTTTCGCTTTGAATAGAATGAGGTGTACAAAAAGGGAATAGGATGGTGCTACGAAAACACGCTCAGAACCAAGGATATCAATAGCTTTCTAAGCTTCCACTATAGCAACTTCTAAATTAGTTTTCCAATGTTGCGTCCATTAACCAAACCTAGGGACAGAGAAACCTTTGCAGGCAGTCGCTTCAAAATTGGTTCCAACTTACCAGGAGCACGAATTAGATCAATTTGGATTGCATTTATGGGAGTATCGATAATAAGTCAAAGTTGGTACCAATGCGCTCGAAATATCTTGCAATCACAATTTTCAGTTGAGGAGACATCTTAGTAAGCACATTATAGGCAGAAGCATATTCGTTCTTGATGGTGGACGAACTAGGCATGGTTCATCAATTTGAATCCATGTAACTCCAGCACTGACCAATTTAGATAATAGTTCCTCGATTCAATAACTGAATTGGTTTAAATCCTTGAGGATCATCCTTTGTAGGCTTTCCATGCATCAGATAGGAGATCGGCCTAAAATGACAGGGTGAGTTTGAATACCTAAAGCTTTAGCCTCTTTGTATTCGTCGATAACTTTAGTTGAATTGAGGATGAATTGTTGGTTTGGTTCAAATTCAGGAACAATGTAATGGTCTGTAGTAAAATATTAGTCGACGGTCAATAAAAATAGAAGATACAAATAGCAAAAAAATTTGGACACAGAGAATTGGTGTCGAAGCATTTCTTCTTTTCGCAAGGAGCAACATCAACGCCTGGTTTTGAAGACTTCTACACATCGTGAATTAGTTTCAAGACCAGAGTTGTGGTCCTTGTAACGTGCAGGAATGGTCATAGAAGGAAAAATCATTGGAAGGAATGTGATCAAGACCAGCGTTCTTTAGAGAAGCCAATGTTCTTCACGAGGTTTCTACATTTAAATAGTATTTATTAGGGGAGTTAAAACGAGTCCGGAAGAATTAACGTATTGATACGAAGGTATGTAATAACTCGTGTGATTTCTTTACCATTGATCTCCCATACGAGGGAAAGTACAAGTAAAAATTTTGCGTGTGAACGATATTGCATCTTGCACGGATTTTTTCTTGGCAACGCCCATTTTGATAATCAATTTGTCTTCCCATACTACGCCCCAAAAATATTACATGTATTAATTTGGGGGCAAGTTTTGATTATCCAAATCCAAATTTAATGTATGTACAGTACATGTAGATCCGATTTCTTCCGGCATGTTTTTCTGCATGTGATCGACCCGTGATACTTTGTCATGCGCCGTAACTATAAAATACCCATAACGATAAAAAAATTATATAACACTAAATATAGTAGCAAATAGAACATTTTGTGCCAAATAAAACAAATATTGTCCAATTTTTACTATCAAATATGCCCATTTCCAACAATCGATATTATATTTTATTGTCAAGAAAGACTATATATGAAAAATTGATTGGGTTTCTGTTTTCACGCACGTGACTGCTTATAAATAAATAACCAATTAAAAAAACTTATCGCACCGGACTCATCGTTGACAACCGGAAATCACACGTGACAATCAAATTTTCACATATCGCAGAATATAGTCCTTCGCTTATGCTCCTGACAATAATTAACATAGATAACGAGTTAATCGTCCGATCAACCAAATAATATGCTCTTTAACAAAATTTACATTATTCTGACCATCCAGTCTATTGTTTCGAACATTATGTACATTATATGGTCTTTAGTACACTGTTCTGACCGTTCGACATAACGGTTTGTCCACCTTACAAAATAGAATAGTAATTAGTCTAGTTTTTAGAGTAGTTTTCGCTCATTTGTTCTAAAAAGTATTTACCAAACATGTATTTAAAAAATTAATGTAAATAGGCCCTTCCTTGAGTCTCAATCAAAGGACAAGTGAACAATAAAATAAAAGTTCAAAGCAATTGAAAGAAGAATTACCTCTTATTTTTGGCACTTCTGGTTTTGTCGCTTTTACTGGAAGAAAGCTGTGTTTCTTTGTTATTCGCTTTCATTACTTCCTTCGTAGGATAATCTCGCCATGAAAAGAACTTTTGGATAGCAACATAATCCAAGAAAGCTAGTCGAACTAATAATAAACAAACT
The DNA here is from genome assembly GCA_910591765.1 of Ambispora leptoticha. Classification (NCBI taxonomy): domain Eukaryota; kingdom Fungi; phylum Glomeromycota; class Glomeromycetes; order Archaeosporales; family Ambisporaceae; genus Ambispora; species Ambispora leptoticha. The sequence continues at coordinate 31,751 of CAJVPS010000064.1, read as the reverse complement.
TCTCCTTCGTTAGCAGAATAAACTCCTTTAAGTCCTCTTTAATTAAACGCCCATACTATCCAAATACATACACCTTCAACGTCAACAGTTACTGGCGCAAGTCGTTTAGATTCATAACAAAAGAGATCCGATTGCTCTCCAGAAGATCCAACAAAACCCTATCAGAACGCCTGCACTATTCCACTTTGAAACCAAATGATCGGATATGCGTAACATTATGATTGTTCAGTTCATAAATACATAAGCACATGAAATATAACATGAGATACGAATACCGTATCCTTCCGATTTTTGAACCTAATTTTGATGGAATTTGGGGTACTTAAATTAGAAAGATTTTAATTAATAAGTTATAATAAAGGTGATTGAGAAGGTTTTTGATTTAGTATATCATTCAGAATTTATTGTTTTAGCATGAATGTGATATTTATCAAATAAGTGCACAACGTTAATTGATAAAAATTAAGAGTGACTGATCAGATGATCCGCAAATTCAATGTGTAATTTTTTCATAGTATGTGTTTTGAAATTTTATCATGAACTACTTATGTTTCTTGCGAAATACAAGTGTGTTATGGATATTTTAACATTTATTAAAATTTTTTATAATTTATAATTTTAAAATTATTCAGAAAACTTAAAAAAATTAATATAATTAAATTTGATTATTATTTTGTAATTAATCTTAAGTAAACTTGTTTACTAGATTATCAAAAAATTTTATATAATTGTATAATTTAAACAAATATTCATTGAATAACAAAAAAAAGATTAAAAAAGCATTTTAAATTTTTTATAATCATTTTTTTCAATAAAAAATTTTAATAAAAAAATTTTAATTATGAAAAATTTTATTAAGATAAGCTATTAAATGCTTTTAAATAAATTTGTTCTCTAGATTATCAAGCATTTATGTTTAAAATTTTATATAATTTAAATAAATATTATTAAATATAATAAAAAATAAAATATCCAGTTTTTTTGTAATCCACTATATTATTATTTTAAAACTTTAGTAACAATAAAAAAGAAATTTAGAATCTGTCAATAGTTCACAATATATCATTATACCTTTTTATAATTATATTAATATTTTTTAAGATAAAATATATTATAAAGAAATTTTATTAAAATTATAATTATAAAAGTTTTATATATTTAAAAATTTAAAAATATGACTATTTAGAAATTTTTATTATAATATACTTTTAGAAAGAAGAGATATAAACTATTTATTAATAATTATTCAAAATATAATATTAATATTAATTAATAAAATTCTTCAAATAAGTTATTGTTATTAATCTTATATATTTATACTATATAGAATAATTAAATAAAAGTTCTAATTATTTTTTAAACTAGTAATATTTAATTTTATTTAGTATATTCTCTCAATTCTTATTAACTTATTTTTCTCTGAAATAATCTGAATTTCACTAAGAGAAAATTATAAGATATAATTAACAAAAAGAAAAAAATAATAAATAAGAATTATTATTAGAATTAACAAATCAATTTAATAATATATCTCATTAAGTATTTCTTAAATTATGAATTTGATTCTATTATTTTAACAAATATAAAAAAGTCTAACTAAGAAATTTATGAAATAGTTCTTATAATAAGTTCAAAGCTATTATTATAAAATATCATAAAAATCACCTAGAAATATAGCATAAAAAAGAAGAATTATTTATATTAGAAATCTTTTATAAAAAGATTAATAAAAGATATATATAAATATAAAGAAAAAATTATATGAAACATATATTAAATTTTAATTTCTATTTATTTTTATCAAATTATTATATTTTATAATAAAACTAATTTTAATATTAGTATCTATATAAAACTAAAGAAAATAAGTATATTCTAAATAATTTATATTAATTTAATAAGTTAAAGTAATTATAATTCTTTTTTATATATATATAAATAAATATATATAATAAATAAATTATTATTATTATTTTATATTATGAATTTATTATTTTTATCTAATTTTTATTTATAATACTTTTATTAAATAAATAAAAAGTATTATTAAATTCAAATAATAAAACTTTTATATATAATATTACTTAAAATAAAATATATTATAAATTTAATAAAATAAATCTATTTTTATATTATTATTTTTTCTTTAAAAATATATATTATATAAATCAATAAATATTATAATATATAAGATATATTAAATTTTACTTTCAAAGCTTAATCAAAAAATAATTATTATATTATTTTAGAAATAGATATTATTTACAAATAAATATTATTTTTTATTTAGATCAAAATATAAGAAAATTATAAATAAGTATTACTATAAATAAGTATAAATTTAGATTAATTAAAAATAAGTATTATATATTAAAATTTAGATATATTTTATTTATCTTGAAATTATAAAATAATTAATTATGAAAGATTATCTAATACTATAAATATCATGAATATTTATATAAATAATAATTTTAATTTTTTCAGTAGTAGTATAGAAGAAATAGTTAGTTTTAGATATTATTTTAAGTTGATTATTTGATAAAAAGTTAATATTATCAAAATAATATAAATTTTTTTAATTTCATAATTTTAGAAAATTAAGGTTTTTGACTAATCAATTATTTTTTTAGAAAGCATATGATTTAGAATAATTTAATTAATATATTAATTAATTTCAGTTATATTTTAGTTATAATTTAATTTTACTTTAATAATATTTTAGAATTATAAATATATAAATAGCTTAAATTTAGAAATAACTCAGCTATATTTCAGAAATAATTTAGAAATAAATTTTTTTATTTTTCTTTATTTATTATTAATTATCTTTTTTTTATAGAATATTTATCTTATTTTATCTTTTATGCTTTATATTATTTCTTATTTAATATATATATCTTATTTTTTAATTTTATTTATTAGTTTATAGTTTATTACTTAATTCTCAGTTCATACTTATAAATATATTTTATAGTTATAAATAAAATATAAATAAAGCTAAAATAAAATTTATATAACTTTAAATATATATAAATATCTTTATTTTTAAATATAAAATAAATATACTTAAATAGTAATAATTTCTTTATACTTAAAATACTTGAATTATATTTATTTTATAATTATTTTTATTTTTTTTATTTTAGTAATTTACTTTTATTTATTTCTTTTATTAAAATAGATTATATTTAATAATACATATTTTTCTTGTTTAAAAAATATAAATAGTAAATATTCTCTATTTTAAATAAGTTAAGTATATTTTATTTTGATATATAGATTTTTACAAGCTTTTCTATATATAAAAGCTTTATTTTATTTTGATATATATTTTTTATTTATCTAATAATTGAAATAATAATATTAAAAAGTTTAATTAACATACTGAATTTATAATTTATAATTTTTATTAATTTAGTTATAAATATTTTTTTCTTTTATTATATTTTCATGATTATAATTTTCTTTATTTATTTTTATTCTTGTCTTGTATTAATATAATATTTATAAGTATTGATACTAAAAAATCTTTAAAATAATTGTAATCTCTTTTATCTTTATAAATAATTTAGTCTTTACTCTTAAAACTTATTATAAATTATATTCATAATAAACCTATCTTCCAGAATATAGTTTGTAATATTATTTTTCTAGATATATTTTTACTATACATATGCTAGGTAAATTCTATAAATAATGTAAGAAATAGTTTCTCTAAGTCTGAAAAAAAATTTTGATAGATTCTGAATAATTATTTTGCTATCTCTATTATTTTTTCTTCTTTCTTTCAACTTTATATTTCTTATATAAAATTGAGTTTAAGACTGATAACTTATTATAATCATAATAATATTAGAAGTAATTACTTTGCTAATAGTTAATATTGATTAAATCTTTATATATATTAAAGTATTTGTATTAATAGCAGATAATATTATACTTGTAAATTAAAAAAAATATAAAAGGAAAGAAAATAGTTGGTTTTAATATTTAAATAAATTTTTCTTTCACAAAAAACACATTATGAAGTCTAACTTTATAGAAATAAATAAAGAGATAGAGAGAGTATGAATATAAAAATCTATAAATGATAAAAATAAGATTTGAAGATTTAATTTTGCAAGAGTAAATAAAAAAGAGTCTTCAGAGTTTTTAATTCTGAAAAGATAATAAATAAAGAATTTCTGGAGTTTAAATTCTAGAAAAGTTATAAATAAAACATTTTCAGAATATTAATTCTAAAGATAATAAATAAAGAGTCTCTGGAATTTTTAATCTATAGAAATGATAAATGAAAGCAAAAATAAAGGAATTTTTTTCTATAGAGATGATAAACAAAAATAAAATAGAGATCTCTAGGAGTTTTATTTCATAGAAAAGACATTAAAAATATATTATGACAAATTGATAAGTGAATTTTCACTTGAATTTATTTTAATAATATAGAGTTGAAAGAGACTGAATTAATTAAAGAATAAAGAGAAAGAAATTAGATTATACTTTTAATAATGACAAAAATTTCTAAGATCTGTGTTAATATTTATAGATATTATCTTTTAAAAAGAAAATAATAAAAGAAAAAAATAATATAAATTAAAAGAATTATAAAGATTAATAAGTAAAGCTATTATTAATTAATAAAACTAAAGATTTATAATGATTAATAAGTAAAATTACTATTAATTAAAGAAAACTATAATTAAAAATATAATAACTTATATAAATGAAAATAAAAATCAAAATAATCAATTAAAAAGTATAATAATTAATATATATAAAAATATAAATCAAAAGTATAACTTATTTTAAGTAGAGATCTTCTATAAGATATACTAATATAATTTAAAAAGAATTAATTATTAAATTTATGTTTTTCAAGTCTGAATTTATTTTATCTGAAAGAACAGACTCTTTTATATATTTTTAATTATATAAATTATATAGTATTACTAATTAATACTATTTAAATATACATGTTATTATTATAAAGAACTAATAATAAAAAGATAAATATTTAAAAATATTGAAAATATTAATGTTAAAAGATATTTGATTATTTCATAATTATATTAACTAATTAATCTATATATATAAAATATTAATATCAATATGATATATTTGTAATTAAAAAAGTAAATCTCAAATTTAGAATATAATAAATATGATATTTAGAGAATAATTATAGATTTAGAAAATAAATATAAATAATAATAATGAGATAATTAGATAAAAATAATTTAAATTATGTGATAAATAAAGTAAAAGAAAAAGGAAGTTTATATAACTAAAGAAAGAATATTAAATTAAAAAAATTTATGTTACTACAGTGATACTAATATTATATATTAAAATTTGAAACAAAATCATGTGATTATTGAGTATAGACTTCTGATATCATATTTAAAGAAATTTCTTGAATATCTATATCATAAAATTTATTAATATTAGTAATTTTTAAATTTTAATTTATTATATTTAACAAAATATATTTATAAGAGATAAGAAAAAATTATATATACTTGTTATTATACTTTAAATAGTATTATACTTAATAAGAATATTATTTATTAAAGAGTTAGTATATACTTATCTCTCTATTATTCCAATTCACTTGAATTGGATATTTCTTTAAATTAAATCTATAAAATTTTGATTTTTTTATCTTAGTATTTTTTCTTGCATTTATAAAAACTTAGATAGTTATCATATAAAAGATCTGTCAGATACATAAATATATAAAAATATGATAATCAATATATTCAAATTTGTAAGTAGAAGAAATAATAAATAAATAAGTTCTGAAAAAAATAAAATGGAAGACTATTTCAATAGAGACAAATAAATGAGTCATTATAATATAGTGATATAAATTATATAATAATTTAACTAATAATATATAGTAGTATATAATAAGAGAAATTAACTTTATTATACATTTTACTTTTATCATATATTAATACTGTGCTATATGAATCTAAAAATTATTCACTTCTATTTAATTAGAAATTAGTTCAATAGAATTATAAAAATAATTAACCATTGTGATAAAGTTTTTATTAAATAAAATAAAGATTATTATTATTCTTAAATAATCATTCAAAATATTATTGTTCTGTTCCTACACTCTCTATTAATTAATAAAGTAGTCTATCCTGAGACTACGAACGCTAAATGATGAAACTACGACACCGCGACCGACGAATTGCCTTCTTAGGCAGGAGCTAGCGCCATAACTCAGAGAACCCGATCAACTCGTATTTGATTTTTATCCATGTCAAATTTTATAACTAAAAGTTTGCATTTTATAAAATCAATCAATTGTGGAGAATTGACAGCACTCATGTTGTTTCTTAAAATCACTTAATGATAATACATAACCATTTAGTTAAGTATTCGAAAGTGTATTTTAAGAACATTGAAATTTGATCAAAGATTTTTATCTTTCCTATAAAGATCCAATGAACGGTAAGCATATTAAATGAAATTAGGATCTTTCTTGTTATTTTACAATAATCTTTTCTATTATTATATTATAATATCAAATCAGACTCGCATCTAGAAATTCAACCAAGGAGAAATTTCAACAATGGACATATGATGTTAACAGCTGCACAATAAATTCTGCTCTTCCGTATTATGTCGTTACTGTAAAAGTACATGTTCGATTTCTAATTTTTTCTCTAATTCTTATTTTTGCTAAAATAGCAAATTGTCCAAAACGATAACCGTGCACTTGGCTGTAAACATCTCGATACACCAGTGACGGAAACTCAAAGATTTACTTTTGTCCCATGTACCTGGCCTGGATAAAACCATCAACGTGCGCTTGATGCGGGTGTGAAACTGCACGATGCATATGTTCATTTACATACAAGTTTCTATTTTCAACAGTATAATATATTTTTTTAGAATGATTTATCTGAAAAAATATTTACAGTATAATAAAAAATAAAGATAATTATGCAACATTGACTATCACATTTGATGCATAACACATAAAGTGTTAGCAATCTTTATCTAGCATGATCCAAATTATCATTATACTTTTTAACATATCATAATACTAGAAAAGCTACAGTAAATTAATTAATACTTTGTTTCGCATATGTTTTCGATTGTTATAGGTTTAAGCAAATATTATTATTTTTTCCTTTATTAATGAGTTATATTACGAATAAGAGCAAATTAGGAAAAAGAAAATACATCAAATGCATTTTTATTTAGCAAATGGTCAATAGTATACTGTTAAAATTCAATAAAGCTAGTTTTTTCTAATATGAGATCATAAATAATTTTGCGATAGGCATAATTTAAGTGTAAAGTTCATTCCCCAAAGGTGATCATTTGCGAAGATTAAACTGATTTTTAACCCAATGAAAAAGATCATTTTAAATTAAATTCAACCGCAAAATTGTCTTTCCGGTTCATTATGCGTATTATACACACAGTTAGCTTGGAATTAGATGCGTAGTCTCCGATGGTGCCGATATCCTTCAACATGACGAGAATAGAAATTTATAAAGAAATAGGGAGAATTATGATTTTCACGAGTTTCTTAACGTTAAGGAATTTAATTCTATTTAATTAAGTAAGGACAATGCTCTTTCTAGCTAAAGGCCTTAAACTTTAATTGATATATGCAATTTTGATTACTGGATATTGGATATTGTACACAATATCGAATATACCAAAATTTTGATATAAATAACTACGTGTATATACGATACATTATTGCCGTTACATGTAGCAATGAAAAAAATAATGTTAATACATGTAGTTTTGATGCTTATAATTGCAGAAAAAATTCTTAATGTTTAAAATCGCTAGGGATTACAATGTGAGTTAGATGCCATATTGTGTATCTACGATTTTTGAACCATGACGGAAAAATTTCAAGCTGATTCAAATCATTAATTTTTATTTACTATATATTTCTAAGAAACGCCGAAGCACTGAATAAACGAAGTTGTACCATTATTATAGGAATTTACTTTAATTTTGTGATGCGTAAGCTTATATTATGCTTAACTTTAAGCATCTTTATCTATGGTAAAAAAAAAGATTTTATTGCAATATATAATTGCATGATAGACTTTACTACACGTATAAAGTTTTGACTGTTAAATTTAAGAAAGCGGCGTCATTGATTGTTCCCTGATGGGCATGTTTCAAACACTGATAAGGGTCCCTGTACCTGGTTCTGTGAGTTGGTAAACTGTATTGGCTGAGGGAAAGTTTGATTATCTTTGCCACTACCAATTGGATTTCCTGTGCAATCGACACCAGAGAAAAAGGTGTAAGTGGTACCAGGAGTAGAGACATTAACTGCTTTTACAGGGTTATCGCCGCCAAACCATAACATCCGCCTCCTACGTTGCCAGTTTGACTGTTATAATTAGTACCAAAGATAACTAAAGAAATGAAAATAACATTAATATGGAAGAAGTTTATGAATAAAAAACTTAATTGAATGTACAGAAACTTACAAAGTTGGCACGGTTGAGGCACTTGAGCATAAATTACGGAAGACAAGCCGACAGTCAGAGATAAAATAATTGATTGGAACTTCATCTTTGCTTCGTAATTAGGCTTTGGATCCTTTAGGTTGTGAATTGCTTGTGAGGGTGTGAGAGCTCTTTTATATAGAAATTGACTAGTCTCATTATCTTCCAAAGATTTGCTTCGGGCAAACCTATTACTATCGCTATTAGTTCCCGTTATTGAAATGATGCAGTAATACCTTCCATGAAGATTGTTTGGCTGAAAAATCATAATTTTACATGTATATGATAATTTCTTAAACAAGAATTCGTTTGATTAAAAAAATCATCATAAAGATAGATTACATGTATATGATAATTTCTTAAAACAAGAATTTGTTTGATTAAAAAATCATCATAAAAGATTAACGTTAGATTACATGTACGTAATGTGCATGTACATGTACATGTACACCACATTTCAATCATTTAACCTTTATTTGTTACATTAAATTATCATACAGTTGTAATTTTTCAACCAATCATCATTTAGGTAATAACTCCCACTCATACAACTGTTGGCTTAGGATATTAATTACCAAATACATGTACATGTACGTGTACAGTCGCTACAATTAAATTTCTTTCTTTGTTAGAGAGTATAAAAAGTAATGTTCTAATCTGTCCATGAATGGTGCCCGATTTTTTTAAGTGAAATTTTAAGTAACTTGTATATACCCGATCCGATTCATTTTACTTCTGTTTTATGTATATAAAAATTTTTGTACATGTGCTAGTAACTATTACATTATTGGGACTTCCCCAACTTCCCGACAGCCTACAATCCAACATCCCAACAATTCAATATCCCAACAATTAACTTCCCAATAAATCTAAATTATCCCCAATTTCTGACTTTTATGAGGATCGACCACTAGCATTTACATGTATCAACACTTAACATCAACAATAGAATAACGGATCTTTCATATAAAATGTAAAATGATGTGCTTGTCGGGAAGTTGGCTTTGTCGGGATGTTGGGCGGTACCCGCTCTTTATATGGCTTTGATAACTTTGATTTCTCATGGCATTAAATCTATAATCTCCTCAAAAGCGAACAATCAATTTTGATCATGTTCCCTTCAGAATAATCTTGGGTTTTTTCACGATTCTTACTCTTCTGAATATTGCTCTCAAATGAATTTCAGACATTTCTATGAAGTTAGGGTCGGGAGAACGTGTAGATTTTCTCCTTTTGAACCTATTTCATGACTTCTTTCCAAGGTGGATCAGAGTGTTATTTTCTGAAACACCACGTTTTCATCAATGAACATATTATATAATGAAAAGTGATGAAATGCCTCAGAGAATATTCATGTAAATTATGCACAGCTTTTTTTGAAATGCTCAGGTGTCTTGTTTGGTTTTCTTGTAAGTGTGCATTTTGTTTTTGTTTGTTATAACTTATGGTCTCCCAATATGATAAATTTTTGTTTTTTTTTTTACTTGCCAAGAGATCATTATATTATTTTTACGCACGCAATTGGATTACTTTTTGTGATGACTGTATATTACCGGTACTCCCATTAAAAAGATAAATATTTTTTCACGACAATATAGCCTGTGACAAAACTTCCTATTAGATTAAAATGAGGATTAGGGTTATGATTCAAGATAAAAGTTTGGATCATTTATTTTCTTATTAAATAGGGAATTTGAGCCATAGCATTATTAATTAAACTCAAAAATTATATCGAACTAATATTTAATCAGTCTTCCATTTGATTCCAACACAAATTAATACATGAAATAATCTCTTAAGACAGGCATATAAAATTTCTCAAATGCGAACTTAAATTCGACCACTCTTCAGAAAACCCGTATTTTTTTTTAGATATTGTCCTTCAACAAGCTTCCAAAAATTCAATGGAATTCAGTCTGGCGAATTCATCGACCAGTTGATAATTGTAATTTTATTTCCGTTAGCTACGCCTTAATATGGATCAGCGAATATATTTAATTTTATAACAGTAAATAACAGTAATAATATACGTTTTGTTTTAAAAGCACAAAATTTAAATATTAATGCTACATTGCATAGCTCAAAATTGACAATCAAATGATTCGATTTATGTTGAACCCTTATTTTTAAAAATCAAAATTTATAACTCTTTTAAAATTAAAGAAAATAAAAAATCCATCTTACAAAATTTACAAAATATAGATTTACTAAAAAGATCAAGTTGTTTCTAAATTGTAAAATTGTATATAATTTCTTCATAAATACACGTCTTCATTATTAAATTTTTTTTTCTTCTTAATTAAATATACTGTTTATTCTTTTTTAATTGTATTTATTCTTTATTTATCGTATTTTATATAAATTCAATTAAATCTGATATAGAATTTAAATATCTTTAATATTATTTTAATTAATTCAGAAGTTTTATAATTATATTATTAATAATAAAATATTATAAGCATGAAAAGTATATAGTTTTAATATAATAATTTTGAATCGTTATTTGTATAATATTATTCATATTTTAATAATATAATTAATAACATTTTAAATTTAATTTATTTTAAATAATTTATTTAATATTATATTATTATAGATATTTTTTTTAAATAAGTTTATTAAATTAATATAAAACTATTTAATAAAGAAAGAAAAATAGATAAAATTAAGAATTTCTAAGAAAATGTAATATTTATTATTATTATTATAATAAAGAAAAAATCTAAAACATTATTAAATAGATTCCTAAAAATAAAAAGCTTAAATAAACAATAAAAAATATATATAAAATAGAGAAGAGAAAAAAAATAAATAATAAACTTAAAATTAAAAAAAATAATTATAGTAATAGCCAAAAATAACATATTGGGATAAATTTATTAATAAATATAGTAAAGTTAAAATTTTCTCTCTATATTAAAATTTATAATTTTACTAAGAAATAATTTTTATTTTTATATCAAAATAAAGTTAATAAGTTATAATTTAACTTATATTTATTTCAGATTTTTTCTGAAGAATTTTTCTAATTGCAAAATTTTTTCTAATTAAAAATGAAATTTATTAGAAAAAAATTTTGCAACACTTTGCAATTAAAATAATTCTTATAAATATCCGAAATAAATGTATGTCAAATTATAAAAATTTACTTTATTTTAATATAAAAATAAAAATTATTTTTCAATAAATTATAAACTTTAATATAAAAAATAAATTTTAATTTTTATTATATTTTATTAATAAATTTGATCTTCTAATGTATTATCTTTTGTTATTAATATAGTAATAATAAGTTAATAAAATAATATTATATATTTTATAAATAAACCACTTATTTTAAAATAAATTAAAAGAGCAATAGTATTTATTTATAATTAAAAACTTATTAAAAAATAAAAATACAGATATTATTTATTTATATAAATGAGAAATTCATTTTTTCTTAATATAAAACTTGATTTAAAATAAAAATAAAAGAATATATGAGCTATTTATTTAAAATATATTAATTTATTTTTTAATTATTAGAGAAAATATAAATTTAAATAAAAATTTTATTCTTATTTATATAATTATTGAAAAAATTTAAAAAATAAAAAATATGTATAAGTTAATATGAATCCAACTATTATCTCTAATTAACAAGTAATTCTTACAAACAAATAATAAAAATGTAATGAGTTTAAATCTAATTATTATTATTTTTCTATTTTATTGTAATATAAAAACGTTATGAACAATAATAATAAATTATTAAATATAATTATTTAAATTATAAGCAATTAAATTATTATTTCACTTACTATAACAAATGCAATGCATCAATATTCTTCACAGGTCATAAATTAAATTTGAGAATTGTTTTATGATTTCTTCAATTATTCAACTTCAAAATTTCGTATTTTATAATTAACCTGTATTTTTATGGAATTTACATGATTACTGATGCCTTCGATGTAATTATTTAATATAAAAAATAAATTAAAAGTTTGTTATAAGTTCGATAATATTGCTAGTCAAGGGAAAAATTGGTGAATCTTATAAACTCGAAAAAAATAGTAACGTAGCAAAGTGAATATTATCGTTATATTTTTTTCTTAAAAGAATTTAAATTGAATATATTTCATCCATACTTTCCAATTTGAATTTTAAATTTACTATATTATTTAATTTAGTAAAAAGATCATATCATAAAAGAATTCAATAGTCTACTCAGCCTAATATTGTAAAAAATCAAAATTTATTAGAGAGGTTTAATAAGAGAATAATTTTTAGTATTTACCTCTCTTGATGCTGACGAGTTATCTCCATTTGTAATATCATTGAAATAGATATCCAGGAAAATCTCACCATTGATATCAAGAAATGAAGGATATTTATCACGTTTCATGACTATATATCGATAACCTGGAGTCTTAGTTACTTCAGCAATATTTTTAACAATGAATTTTTTTACTTCGTCTTTAAGCTCAGGCCAGAGAAAGACATGCGTAAAAAGTATTTCAGCTGCATTTTCAAAGCTCAAAGAGGCAATAATGTATTCCTTAGTATGTGCTCTAAGTTCATCGATTAGGAATTTATCCGCTATTTTATATAGATCAATAGCATTTTTGTAAGAATCTGATGGTTGGTCCTTCTTATAAATAATTTCACCAGTATAAAGATATTTTAGCATTTGCAAGAAAAGCTCCGGGTCTGTTTCTTGAATTTCGACTTCATAATCGAATACTCTTTCGATATCAACTTCGCTATCAACCATTTTTTCACCGTCCGAGTCTTGATTCTGTTCTTGATCCTTAGTTACGTTAAGATTGACATCGTCTTTGATACCATCTGTGCTTGATGTTAATTCTTTCATAGCATTTTCCAGTTCATCATGCATTTGTCTCTTCTTTTTCGCCCAACATTCATTAAATAATGCCTTGAAATAATTTGATTGCGTCGTTAGGATTCTGCTGCTAGCAAAATATTTCCGGCCACCAAGAATAATCTTCACATCCGAAGTATTTGGGTTGTTTAAATCATTCATCCAAGCTTCTATTAATGTGCGATTTTTACCAAAATTTATCGGCACATTTATCGGTTTCTCATCGATCATATTCACGTTAATAAATTCGACGCCGATCAAAAATCTTTCTGAAAGTTCAGTTATGTCATTTAAGATAGTGGCTGTGAAAGGAATATCGATACGGTTACATACGATTGAAATGTTTATGAATTAAGAATATGATTTGAATAATGAACTTACACTGATATTTTTTTATATAACCGAATTCGCAATTAAGCACTTTGCTTAAAGTCGGATTACCATTTGAATTTTTTATAAATAGTTTCGCTTTGATACCCTTTCTTTTTGGCCAAATTAGGTTCACATTTTGAGATTCACATTCATCCGGAATTGCTTGAAGCAGAAGCCCACAACGCACTGTTTTGTTATCGATAGCCTTAAGCAAAATTTGACCGCTTATTTTGTAACGATAAAGAACATGATCAAGAATTAATACGGTATACATTAAATTTAATGAAATACCTCCGCCATGACAAATTGCAGCTGCCAAAACGTACCACCAGGAGCTACCAATAGTGGACTGTAAATTGTTTTGGAAATCACCGAATTTTTATTTATTGTAAACTGGTATAAGGATTTTAAAAAATCTTTTTCTGCCATTTGAAGTGAAAAAATAATAATCAACAATTAACGTATTAGATGAAATTTTAGTCCCACTGATTGTAACAATAAGAATATCCATCTAGTTTTGGTGCACTAATAAAATATGTCACAATGATAACGATAAATTTTTAATATTATATGAAAGAGATATTCGTAACTTGATATCAGCTTAACAAAACAAATATTAAAAATTATAAATTTATACTTATTCAACTTAAATGTTATATCTATTTTTGTTAACAAGCACTCTGGAAAACAAACGTTATGGCTTTAATGTGAATAATTAAAAATCATTTAGTTCTTGACTTGTCAGATCAAAGCGTGACCGACCTCCTATATCCGAAGGTTGAGATATTGCCTTTTAGTAAAAGCTTCGTAATAAAGTTTTATAATTAGAATTTTGCCCAAATCAAATGAATCTGTTAGGATCATATATTTTAGCAAAGACTACTAGTTTCATTTTATAAATTCAGAATAAAATTAGTATATCAAATTAACATTTAAACAAAATTCAGAAGACAATTGGACAGCCGTCCATAGAGATCAAGCAGATTACCCTATCTGCATGATCTCTATTGACGGCGGTTCAATTGTTTTATATACATGTATATAGAATTTTATCAATTTTAAACATAAGGGAGAAAGCTAAGAGGATAGAAAATAATATACATGTACATAAATTTTTTATCAGAAAAATAAATCCGACGCTAATGTAGAACCGTGTAAACGTTACTTCCGCGACAGCCCGCGTATTTTGTTTGATACGTACTACGTGTATCAAGTCTCATTTGACAATAGATTTTTCTCACAGCCAATAAGGTTACTATGGTTACATAAATTTTTTATCAGAAAAATAAATCCGACGACGCTAATGTTGAACCGTGTGAACGTTACTTCCGCGTATTTTGTTTGATACGTACTACGTGTATCAAGTCTTATTTGACAATAGATTTTCTCGATCATCATGTTACATGTACTTGTAATTTTTTTCATAACAATATTGGCAAACCAATCAGAAATGTTGCGGATACATTTTTACATATAACCTGGGGACCTGCATGTAATTATAATATTTTAAGAATTAACCGTTGAGTCTCATTTGGCAATGAAATTATTATCTTTATGTATAAAAAATCACATTATTGAATTAACTGTGTAAAATTTTGTTTCTGTAACGGCCCGCATACTTCGTTTAGTCTTATCAGGTTTCTCATTTGACAATGAAGTTATTATCGATATGCATAAAAATAATAAATTAATGAGAACACTAAAATATATTACTATTAAGTCTCTTTCTTTCAGACTGTTGAAGAATCCTAATACATGAAAAACATATAAATAAAGACAGAATTTGTAGCTCATCCAATTTTATATTTATTAATATATATCATTTCTAAATTATTGTATTCAACATGCAAGTCGGGGCAAAACATCAGATTTTCTTCTCAAGTAATCCCCATCTCGCAAGTAATAACCTTTATCTCAAAGCAAGACTGCTCTCAGATCCAGATTCAGAAGTAACTGTGGAGGAAGAGATGGAGCTAACTGTAAATTAAAGAATTATCTAATTTTATTGTAAGTTTGATTTGTCCAATTTTCATAATTAAAATGTTATATTCTATAAATAGAAAAAGAAAGCAATATTATGGAAGTATGATGAGAGTGGTCGTATAATTTCTGAATATAAAAAGAATAAAGCATTAGCGGTAAAAGATTGTAAGTATTCGAAAGTGTATTTTAAATTTTATCAATAATAACTATGATATTTATTTATCTTTTTAATTTTTAATTTTAATTTTATTTCATTATTGTGTTACCTTGTGTAAGTGTCAGAAATAGTACTGGAACCTGTTGAAGTGGCTCCAAGTTGGTTCTATAATGCAAATACCTTAGTATTTTCATGTCTAGGGTATAATGGTGCATTGACTGTAAAGGTAAATATTTAATATTTAATCTTCTTTCTGAATATCCTCTTCTTTATTAATTGATTAATTATTATTTCTACTGAACATAGAAAGGTGAAGATGATCAATATTATCTTAGATTGGAACCTTACGATAATAATAATGAAACCCAGAGGTTTAGAGTGAGAGTAGTCCATTCAGCTAATATATAGATAGTACAAATTAAAATTTTAACATCACGTTAATTGTGTTTTAATTATCAATTTTTAAGTTAGTCTTCTCTGTCAGATAAGAATGTCATCATTACTCATTAATGTTATCCAAATAAGAATGTCATAATTTTTCGGTTTAGAGATGGGCATATCGATGCTGAATGATAGCATGCATGCATGATATGCCCATAAAGTTTATCAAACTCAAAAATCTATGCATGTACATGTATTAATAAATGATGCAAAGAAGTTTTTGTACCGCTATCACATAACATATTTATAGTTTTGGAATGGTTATGTATGATGTTGTAACTGATGAACGACCATTTGGTGATCGAAGTCAGGATATGGGTCTTGTATTAGTCAGTTGCAATAGAATACGACCTACGACACCGAATAATATTTCCGGATGGTGCAAATTTATTATTGAAAAATGTTGGGATCCTATTCTAGAAAACAGAACAACTGCTGAGGAACTTTTTAAATTTATTAGATCTATTGTTACCAAAGTAACTATAAATCCCGTAATTCCTTAATTTCTCCTTAATGTGGGAATAAACATTTTCACGATACATGTACATGTACTATGCGCAGCGCATATCGGAAAATTAAAAATCAAGACGGCAAATTAATTAACAACAAAAAAATTTGGTAAATGAAAACGAGAACTGAAATTCGTCACTTATTAGCAAAGTTAAATTAATTATTCCAACCTCTACGTATTGTTCATCATAATAAACTTGTGCGATTAAATGTAGACAAAAGTCTGGAATCGGAAATGATTGTATATCTGATCCCAAACTTTTATGTACATAAATCTTGTAATTCCTTAATTTCTTCCTAATGTGGAAATCACGACTGTATTTGGAGCAGTCAACATTTTCACGATGTACTGTCATTACCAAAAACGAGTTCTAACGTTTTCATTGACAAAATACATAATTATTCGACACTTCAACAATCAAAATTTAACAATAGTCGCAATGATAACTCTCACGATAAATAAGACAAATTATGTTTCACGCTTTATAGAATCTCTTATCATAATCAATATCCAACACCAAATGACAATCGCAATGATTCCCTCTGCGATCAGCATCATTGAAATACAATTCACTTTATGGCTACAGTCAACAATTAAGCACCTGATGTCGTTATCATAATAACATAACGATTTGCGAGTCCATAATTCCTCCGTAGTTACCTAACATCGATATTCCCATAGTTCCTGGACTAATGTCCGTGAGTTTAATTATATTCCATATCTATTTTTTTTTGTTACATTTTCAATGTTTAAAATAATTCTTAAGAAACATATAGTACATTCATTTACTTATGAGAAAGTTCTGGCGTAAATATAAAGATATAGTATTTAATATGTTCGTATATATATATAAAGGCCTTTAGAGAATATATGCTCTGATCAAAAATAATAAAAGAACTTCATATTCGTAATTATTCTGTTACTAGTGAATACACTTTTACCTTCAAAGCTTGCGTACAAGTGACTTTTATTTCTTTTGTGCCTAACATAAATCGATGGTGGAAGAACTCCACTCAAAACTCAGTATTTCTTGTTAATTGGCATTGGATAAATCTGCCTCATGTGATCTGCTTAGTGCCTCGTAGAATTTGCTGTGTACCTAATTCTTCGCATTGATTAGCTCATTGACCGTGTCAATAAGTCCAATTCTTGTTGGCAGTGAGCAGAGACTACTCGTATTACTTTGGAATCTTGTGAACAATTCTGAACCCAACTTCCCTTTTATTTTAAGTCTTCTTCTATAATTGCCTAATAGTTTTCGTAAAAACTATCGCAGGAGACCTTTAGAACAATTAGAGAATCCCTCTCCTTGTAAATCATTCAATCTAGCTTCCCTACTATTGTGTTACGTCTTACTCTCAAAGATTGAGTATCTTTTGAATAGACTGTAACAATACATGTATTGTATATAAACGTTGTTTGGTAGAATAGTATCGCATATGTGCCAATGTAGTTAACATAAGTAACCAATTCCCATATGAAACATGTAATTTCTGAACTTTCTCTACATGAAAATAATACAAACAATGTTTCTCAATACCTTGGAATAGTATCGTCTTACAATTGTTGTAACTTTTTTCACATCGCAAATGTTACTTTGAAACGTAATATCTTGATGTTCTGTGTACAATTTCGTAACATCTATATAAAGACAATCGAACGATTATATTTCGTATAAATCGGATCACTGAATGTCAAGAATGAAACAATTGATTTGCTGATGTGATTATGGAAAGGATTTTCAAATAAATAAAATTGGTTTCTTCATATCGAGGCCAATAAAAACTATACTAAACATTAGAGTTGGCTAGTTTAAATAAAAGATCTTTTTAATCATGCACTTTTTGTCCCTACTGAAATCACGTCACTTCATAATCACTATTTTTTTCTGATCCCTGCTGAAGGTGTGATTATATAGATGTCAACTATATTTTGATTCGATAAAAATTTAAATTGTGAATGTTACATCGGTGAAGGTTTTAAACTGAAATTTTAACTTTTTATTTATGAACAATAATTCCATTGTAAGTTTTCAAACAAACTGAAAAAGTATAATAAACTTTCTAAAATATTTAAATTCTGAACAATTTCTTAAGGCTCATTAGCTCTTACGAGCAATTTTAAAGATATTTGACGTATTTCTGTTCATGCGTGTAAATTAGCATATTCTAAAAGAATTCTCATCAACTTCTTTCACATTTATTTCTGTTTTTGTTAATTTCTTAAAGACGGGTTATACAGAAGTCATCTTTATAAAGCTAAAGCTAATGCATATTATAAGCACATGTGCTGTGTGCCCATATCTATAAGTATTTATAGTAAAAAAAAATGACAAATGAACAACAGCATGAAGTTTCTTTAGATGAAATTCTAAAGCATTCATTAAATTTCTGATATATGAAAATTCAAATATTTTTGGAACTTAGTATATTATTTTTGGAATATAGCATATACATATATCTTCAAGCTCATTTTATGAATGTCAGATTAAATATAAATAATATTTTGTTATCACTTTTTTATATGTGATTAGATTATTTAAAAACAATAACAAGAATATTAGGCAAGTTCAAATTATTAATATGATAATTTATTGGAAAATACAATTCTTTTTCTTAGAAACTGGAATTACAAATTAAATTATCATGATTTAATAGTTATTTAAAATCATAAAAAACATAGATTATTAATAACTTTTAATTAAATATTTTATTAAATAAAAAATTAATATAATATTATTTTTAAATACAGATTTACATTATTATCTCATAAAATCTATTAAATTTTTTAGAATTAGTTAGGAATTTTTGTTTAACTCTTCAATTTTCTTTATATTATTTTAATTTGCCAAGATTTTTTGGCATATATTTTTTATTATAATATAATAGCTTATTAAAATTATGTATATTAATTTTTTTAAATAATTTTTGTAATTGACTTTGCAAGTGGATTTTTTGAATATAAAATGCAAATTTTACTAAGATCTTTATTCTATGATTTTAAGTAAACTTGTTTTGGATATTAAAAAATATATATAAATAATTATATTATTTAAATACTTATTTAATTCATTATACTCAAAAAACTAATTGTCATTTATTTTTATATATCACTATGTATACTTTAAAATCTAAACTTTTATTTAAAAATTATTTTAAAAATTCATTTATTTTTATATATCGCTATATATACTTAAAAATCTAAACTTTTATTTAAAAATTATTTTAAAAATTCATTCAATAGCTTTATAAAGCTTAAATAATTTCTAAATATAAAGTTTTTAATTTTTAAAAATATTTAATTTTTAATCAAAGTAATTATTAAATATAAATAAATACAAAAAAGTTTTAACAATTTAAAATAGAAAAATAAATAATTATTCTAAAAATTACTGTATACATAATCAATTTTATAAACTTAATAATACATATACTGTATATGCATTATTAAATCAATAGAAAATATTTCTTACTAATTTCAACAAATAAATCAACCAGTTTGTTTTTCAAGTAAGCTATCTAAATACATATATATGTATATTTATTATTTATTTTGTCTGATACATACAGCTTGACTAATTTTTGATTCCAGTTTTTTTGCTACACTATCAAGAATTAATTTAACGATATGGATATCTGTAAGAGTATGCTTTTTGGACGCTTAATCAAAAAATCGCAAGTTGATTTTTTAAATCTGCTAACTTTAAAGAATAATAAAGACGTCAGAATTAATATTATATGTACCTAATTAATATGCAATATAAGCTTTCATCATATGAGTATTGCTTTTTAGGGCTGAGTGGTAACACTTTTTTTATGTGTTCAAGTAAAAAGCATATTCTGTTGAAATTAATTTTTGAAAAAATTATTTTTAGAACACCTACTGCATGTACAAACATAATTAAACCAAAAAAAATGAAAATTGCATATTTGAAACCTGCTTCAAAGAATTAATGATAAACTTTTTGAACATACGCAATTCTGGTAAAAACTTAGATAATACCGCTAAAAATTTAAGATAAATGTTGGAGAAACAAAAGAATTCTCAAAAAATAATGAATGGTATATAAAATTTTTAAAGACAACTGTCAATTCACATTACTTTTGAAAACTTATCAAGGCAAAATAACACAGCAACACCATGTATGCTTGGATTTTGCTACGAAAGTGCAATTGAAACACAAAAAGATGACGAAAAATCATTTGTATGGTATTTAAAATCAACAGAAAATGGAAATATTGCCGGACAATACAAATGTTATCATTATGTTATTGGAACAAGAAAAATTATTTTATGTGGTATTTGAAATCCACAGAAAATGGAATGCGGCTGAACAATATAACCTCGTTAGCTGTTATTAATACGTCGTTGGAACAGAAAAAATTAAGATAAAGTATTTAAATGGCTTTTGAAATCAACAGAGAATAAATCTTGCAATATGAATGAACCTTCTCTTAGTTTATTATACGATATAGAATATGAAACATTTAAAGATGTAAATGAAACATTTATGTATTTCCAAAAGGCATCAAAAGCTGGTAGAATTACAGCCTATAAATGTTATTTTTATGGAACCGGAACATTGAAAAATGAATACAAGGGATTTGAACTATATTTGAAATCTGTTGAATTGGTTAATAATCAAGGTCAATTTAAGGTAGCTGAATGCTATCAATATGAATTCGGAATTAAAAAAATTTCAGATATGGCCTTAAAATGGTACAAAAAATCTTGGGAAAATAGTATGATATAGCAGGTAAAATGACAGAAACGTTGATCTTGAGTGTCAGTATTCTGTTTTATACTAAAGGTTTCCTTTAAATATTTTATTCTTTTGTTTAATATTAAATACCTCTAAAGAAAATTATTATAGATTTTAATATATTACAATCTTTATCTAATTCTAAATATACAACTTTATATTATCATCCTTTTAAATCGCTAATTTTATCGAAAGCTTAACTATACATGTACAGAGGCCTAATAAAATATTATAGACATTCAATTTTATATAATTGCTTGAAAACTAATGAAAATCATATTTATCGGTTTAAGCTTATATATTAAAGTTTTAAATCATGCTATTTTGTATAAATGTAATTGTAAAGATTAATAAAAATTTAATGAATTTAAATAAAAATTAAATTAATGGTTATTAAAAATTTTCATATTAATTTTAATTTAAAAATAATCAATTCATATATATATATAAATTTAATAAAAAGTTTTGTTAAATAAAATAACGGATTTTTGTTGATATTAATTTTTTTAAAGTAAACATTCATGAATTCATATTTTTTGAAGTTTTTAAATCTTGTTTATTTTCAAATTAGAATATTGAAATTTTGCTTCATAAAAATGACTCAAATTGGAAACACAGTTTTTTTAAAATGTTCAGAAATTGAATATATAAATTTTGTTTATTAAATAAATTTTGTTTATTAACTTTTCTTCATGAATATCCTTTTTTCATTTATTAACTTTTCCTTTTTTCATTTTAATCGAATTCAACCACTATCGCTATACAAAGAAATTGGAACTTAAATGTTTATATAATCGTTATGATGTTAATCATATGAAAAAAATACGATATATTTTGTTTTACTAGAATAGTTAAACTTGTTAATTACGCATTTTTTAACTTTATTGAAGGTGAGATATTATTTTAGTAACAATTCAAATATCCCAATTTGGCTCAAGAAATTACTATTCTTAATTCGCATTTAATGATAGTCTCAGGAAATTTTGAATTATCATTATTGGCTAAAAAAAAAGTTTGCAATTGAAGATATTTTGCGCTTATATATTTTTTGAAAGATGCGCATACATGTATTAAATTATGTTGCAGCATTTTTTTAAACCGATTTTAATACTGCGGGCATCCTTCAGAATTCAGAGGTAAAAATGGAGTTCTTAAAATGGCTTCTGACTTCATAGCACGATACACCGCGTAAACTTATGATTTCTAAATTTCTAAAAGATCAAGTTGTATTAAACAGTATTCAGTTGTTTTTTTAGTACATGTGGTATAACATGGCAAGTTAAATTGGAAAAAAGACATAATTTTAAACTTATAAAGTGAGTCTAGAAACGCTATTATTTCTAAAACAGACACTAGACATTTTAACCGTTGCCACCGCAACGGCCCCGAGTATTTTAAACTTTTCGGCACTCAAAAAATTTATATTTTCTTGAAAAAGAAAAAAAACTATGATCTGTTCAAGTTAATAAAGTCTTTAAATTTAAATTGTTCAACTACATGTATATCTTTGTATTTAGTTAAAATAATAATCACATGATAGTCAATAAAAAGATAAATTTTTAATTTAATATGCTCCTACAACATGAAGTGAAGAATTAATAAATGGTTTTTCCGGATTTAACGAAGACGTAACATCAGGCTTAAGATCCCAAGCTTGATTGGCTGGTGATCCAGCATCACCAACAAGACGAATATACATAACATCGTAAATGGTGCTATTACTAGTGGTCGGTACTTCAACCACCTCAGCAGTCATCCGTCGATCAGGGTGTCTAATTGGCGAGAATGAATAGTCGATTTGGTTTCTCCATACTTGAAGATAATTAACTGACCAAACGAATGACATTTCTTTTTTATCCAGTGGCGCGGGAAACACCTCGCCAGTGTCTAAATTGTATTTCAACGCAAGATTTGTGTTGGTATTTATTATCCAAAATCCGCCTGTTTGGTCTGGTGTTGATGCTGGTAAGAGTGACCAAAGTTGTTCACCTTCGTTGTATAATTTTGTGATGGTTAATTTACCCCATATGATTGATAAAAAATAGGGTGGATCATTTGTGAGGTTGCTCTTTTTTGATGCTTTTTGAATTCGAAATATTGGATTAGACATTCTTGAATGGTTATAACAGTATTGAAAGTTATTTTTCCGTTTCAAGTCTTTTCTTCACTTTATATAATTTTTTGACCTGCCCATCGCTATAATTATTCAAGTGCAGATCGCTTGTAATTTTGTAAAAATGTCACGGGAAAATCTGTCGGTCAAATACGAGTCTAACTGCAAGATAAAACTATGATGCTTCTGATAAACTATGATGTCTGTTGATAAACATTATGTTATATTTGAATTTACTACGTAATTTTTTAACGTAATGAATACTCTAGAAGTTTCTCATAATTCGTTAGTTTTGAAACCAAAGAGCTTTGGTTGCTAACTTGTTTCAGAATAATCGTGCATCGTAAAATTTAATCCAATAAAAAATATTGGGTTAATGATATTAATGGAAACATAAATATTAAAATATACCATTATCTCAAATTGTAATAAATATAAACTCGTTTGTTATGTGCGCTTTTTTAAATTATGATGTGTGTGGCTTGTTCAAAAAATATTATTTCTAATTTATAATAAAAATTGCCTAAAATTTCAACAACATTATGCTAGTCAATTTGAAGCGCCAAAAGAAACGTCTTAATATATTTTCCCTATCGGACTTGGACACATAGAACAAGATTCGAAATATCCTCATCATAAGGTTCTACTTTAACTCAGCCAGATGCATACCGATTGTAAATGTCTGTAAAAGCAAAGATATACAAATATGAAAAAATCGACTTTCTATATATTATGGAATTATTTCTGATACTCTATTACTAATTTTATCTAACAACTCACAAAGGTTATCATTCCGTACAAGTGTCAACTCAAATTTTGTAAGAAATCTCATAATCAATTGTCAGAAATTTCTTTTGAATCACATAGCAACAGCGGTTGTCATGAGACACGGACACGGACATTCCGCGTCCAAATCTGACATTTTTTATGTTGATGTCTGTGTCTATTAATCTTAATGCCGGCAAATCACTTGTAAATTCTGGCTAAATGTCTTTAGTGTTGGCCAAAGTTGTGATCAATTTGTCCGTACCTTGTGGACACAGACGTAGACTCGTCCGCCAAGATTTGTCGGATGACATCTGAGTACAATATTGCATAGCAGTGAAACTTGATATAACGGATAGAGTTGGGCAATTAGAGAAAACAGTTATATTGAGACTTTACTAGTATCGAGTAGTATTTATTATTTTATTCTGAATTCGATCTGTGATGTTTAAATAACGTCTTTTATTAACGAATATCCATTAGTTTCGCTGTGTGCCGGAAAAGTTCATTCAAACTCAGCATAAAATTCATGCTCACGTGTCATGCGATGTAGGGCGCGCCTTCAAAAAACTACGTACGGCATAAAATGACACGTGATCCCATACGATGCGTGAATTTTTTATTATCCACAGACAAAACTCAAAAAAAAGTATTAGAAAACAGATATCAAAATTTATCTAGGTGCAACTAATCAAAATACAATTTTGCGTATATAATAATAATCTTAGTTAATCCCTAACAAAACAATCATTAATCATAATGATTTCCGGGTGTTTATTTGCATATACAAAACATGAATAAAAAAATTTAGGTGTAGTATATGTAAAGATAAGTATAAAAGCACAGGTCATATAAATTTATTTTTGTTTGAGGTTTGATACACATGTGACCCGAATTTTTTCGATCAAGGTTAGAGTTAGGATTAGGATAGCAAGAGGAACATTGTGCTCCAATACAAATGTTTTAAATTATATGGACGGATTTGCGTGATGAGAATTAATTTTTCATTTCATTAATAGATGTTGAACTTCGAAGCAACAAATTATTAAAATAGTAAGTGCTTTGGATTTTGATTCGCAATAAAAATTGGTCACTATCAATTAATGTGATTATTAATGAGCGTTTTGAAAAAAATGTTTGGAGATGCAAAATTTGTAAAAAAAAAAATTAACTAGGTTTCTAAGAATAGTGCAGTAACTACATTTACTGTTGATGATATAGGCAAGCTTATAATGTAATTGGTTTATTTATACTTCAATAAAAAGATTTTATAATAATTTTTATAACAATAAGATTCACGATTACAGCGAGCAAAGTTTCTCAAAGTCACAGTAGATTATCGATTGAGATTTCGTATGGTTTTGGTGATAACACAGTTAGATTAGTCTAGAAGAAAAATTTGAACAGAAAAACAACAAAACATAGGCTTTCTTCTGGTAAAAACGAAGTTACCAATACAAGCAAGAGGTACTTCTTCTAATTACTTTCAACTTTATTCTTTATTAAGGCTCAAGAGCATGCCTGTATACACATTAATTTGGGTACATGTTTTATTGAAATAAATATTACATGTACTGTATAATACTATTAATTACGCAGGATCAAATTATATGCATGTATTTAAAAATTTTATTTAACATGATTACCAAAGTAACAATAAATTCCGCGGTAATCTTTCCCTAACATTGAAAATTGTGACTATATTCGGGATGGTTGACATATTACATGTGCATGTAATTAACAAAATAATTATTTAATGATTTGAGAATGCCGTAACAGTTAAAATTTAACAATATCCATCGCAATGATTAATATTCCATGTTTCGTAATAATATCCTTCGCAGTAAGTTAATATTTGACACCACGTAGTCATAATTCTTGTAACAATACGCTTTATGATCGTTGTTATCGAAATAATTAAACAATCCACTTTGTACCTGACACTTCATAATAATGTGTAAAGCATTTGATAATAATGTTCCCAGAATATTGCTGTCTCACTCGCTAATTTTATTTTTATTTCTTTTTTATTTGTTTATTTCTATTACATTTAACAGTTTGTTATTGCCTTTAGAAACCCAAACTAAAGAAATCGAAAAAAAGTCTCTAAAAATAGCTTTGATAATATATCGAAACTCCTGTAGAAAACTTATATGCTTATAAAGGCGAGTTCTTGGTCTTTCGATAAATGAGGAAACTACAAAATAAAAATAAATATATTTAACTTTGAACAATCACTTTTGCTTGCAAAATATTCTTTTTATTGTTACTCACCCAATCTTGCGTACAAATGGCTTTTATTTCTTTTGTGTCTAACATAAATTAATAATGGAAGAACCTCACTCTAAATAAGCCATAATTATTTTTAATAGTCTTGTTTGTTGGCATTGAATAAGTCCAACAGTTTGAGTTCGCTTTGTGCCTTGTGCAATTTGCCTAATTCTTTGGTTGATTAGTTTGTAGGCCGTGTCAATAAGTCCAACTCTTTACTTTTTATGTTTGTAGCGAGCAGAAATTATCGTATTCCTTTGGAATTCCGTGAACTGTCCCAAATACCCTTTTAAATCCTTTATTTTAAGCTCTCTTCTATCATCTAAGTAATATTTTCGTAAAAACTATCACAGGACAACTAGAGAACCCCTCTTTTTTTAAATTATTCAGTCCAAGCTTCCCCACCATAGTGTTTCTTTAGAAAATAGCGTAACACCACCAATCAAATTAGATATGCCTACCTATTTATAGCTATATTCATCAGAACACGATTGACTTTTATTATAGCGATAAGGGTGTGCTTAAATCTATCAAAACTTTGTTTAACTAATGTAAATTGCATCTTAATGGATTTATTGTTTATATTTGTCGGAGACTTCATCCCCTATCATGATCATACAGTTTGTAGATTCCCATAAAGAACATATTAACGTTCATATAAGTCTTATTAAGAGACAATTTACATTAGTCGAACCAAAATATAAAGTATATTTAATTGATGAATACATGTATACGTAGTTATATTTTACATGTGTTGTATATTTTCCACACGAGGGTTATATTCTGACAATAAATTAAACGCTTAATAGTCTTTACATTATACTCTTATGAAAGGATATAATATTTTATTTAATATAAAGATAAAGTCTAATTATAAAGTACATGCAACAATGTAGTTAATATGAGGTGATAAACAAAAAAAGCATACACGAAATAGAAAATTAAAATTTTTTATAATATTAAAGTAAAAAACAGCAACAAATTACTTTTAATGAACATAATATTGTTCTAAAGCTCTTTAATAGACACTATTTGCTTTAATTTTTCATCGATTAGTTGGTTTTCTCATTATTTTCAATTTCGTACGGTATACTAATATCGAAATCTGTTTTTATCAAAGAAATTAATAAAGAAATTGATAAAAAGAATATCAAACGTATAATTTACCTTCATTTGGAACAAATAAACGAATACTTGTAGAACCTAAATATATTTAAAATCAATCTAAACTTTCATTTTGTTTGAATGTAACAATAAATATGCGTACCTCCTGTATCAGTTAGAACTGAAATTGATTTTGAAGTAAAGATTCGACTGGTATAAACTGCATTTGGGTGAATTCGTTTTTTTTTGTCTATAATGGTAGAAATGCATTTCTGTTCTATTTCATCAAATCCTTTCCATTTCTGCTGTTCTAATTTAAGAAGTTCTTTAATTTCTTCATCTGTTTTAGGATATTCTAAAGAACTGTAGTATTGAGAATGCAAAGAATTCAGTTTCAAATCGACAGATTTGTTGCTTGATTTGGAGATAGAGTGGATAAAGTTGTAAAGTTCCTCAGCAGTTGGTCTATTTGTTGGGATAGGATCCCAACATTTTTCAATAATAAATTTGTATAATCCGGGGATAGTATTTGGAATTATAGGTCGTATTCCTTTATAGATGTCATATACAAGATAATAATCATGACTTCGCTCACCAAATGGTCGTTCATTTGTTATAATTTCGTACGCAACCATACCAAAGCTGTAAATATCTGCTGCGGTAGTATATGGCTTTCAATTTAGCACCTCTGGACTCATATACGGAAGTACTCCACATATTTCTTGGTTAGATTTTTCTATTTCTGCTTGAATGCTAAGTCCAAAATCAGCAATTTGAGGAATATTCCAATTATTTAACAACCAGCTCGTGTTTGATATTAATATATTTCCAAGATGAAAGTCACGATGTACGAACTTTTCTCTATGAATGGTTGCCAGATTTCTGATAATATCAGTTAAATAACTTAATTTGCCTTTCCAAGTCAATTTTCTATAGTTGGAATTAATATATTTACGGAGATCGCCCTTTTCTGCAAAATCCATCACTATCGAATATTCATTTGTAACGGGGTTTTTAGTTATTCCGTAATATGCAACACGACCATGTTGATTACATTTAAGAGCAGACTGAAGCTATTTTGAAAAATTTAATTAAATAAAAAATACAACTTTCACTTAGAAAAAGTTCATTTATTACCTCATGTTTAAACTCTGGAGTAATTTGCTTTGAATTGTGTAGCGATTTTAACACAACTCTTCCTCCTCCATCTCGTTTAAATTTATTTTCCTTATGATCCCAGTAAGGATATGATAATTGTCCATTCAACCAGGTTGCTTTATAAATTGACCCAAAACCTCCTTTTGCAAGATATTCAACGTTGGTGAATCTTTCAAAAGGAATCCATTCGAATAATTCATAGCTAATTTTGTTACATTCTTTTATTAATTTGTCGATATCTTTATCTCCGCTGAACAATTCTTCGCTATAAATTCGTTTATGATATTTGAGACAATCTTCACAGGTATATTCATTTTGTTGGCATTCAGTACATTTACTACAATCATGAATGTCGTGAATTAAACATTCATTGCAGCATCTATTCTCTTGAGAATTAGTACATTCATTACAATGTTGAGATTTTATCTTTAAGTTCACTTTATATTCGTGACGTTCACCATAGAAGGCATGCATTACTATCAAGTAATCGTTTGCAACTGGGTTTTTAGTCATTCCATAATAGGCTATCAAGTTACCATAATCATAGCATTTAAGCCCAGTTTGAATCTATTTTGAAAATTTGTTTGTATCAGAATCAAAAAGCAACTTTCACTATAGAAAATGTTTATTTTTACCTCGTTCATAAATTCTTGAATAATTTTAATTGAATTATGTATCGATTTAAGCACGACTTTAATTTCTCCTCTCCGTATAAATTTATTTTCTTCGTGATCCCAATTTACTGGACCGTCCAACCAGGTTGCTTTATAAATTGACCCAAGACTTCCTTTTTTAAGATATTCAGCGTTGGTAAATCTTTCAAAAGGAATCCATTCGAATATATTTTCATGTTCGTAATTAATTTTGTTGCATTCTTTTATTAGATTGTCGATATCTTTATTTCCGCTAGACAATTCTTCGTTATAAATTCGTTTGTGATATTTGAAACAGTCAACGCAATACTTGTTTTTTTGACATTTAGTACATTTACTACAATCATGAATACATGTATTCGATTCCATCTTTGAGTTCACTTTATATTTGAGAAGTTTACAAAAGTATGCATGCATTACTATCAAGTAATCGTTCGTAACTGGATTTTTAGTCATTCCATAATATGCTATCCTGGTGCCATAATCATAACTTTCAAGTCCAGTTTTAATCTATTTTTGAATGTGATTGTATCAGAAAAAACTACTTTCACTTTATAAAATGTTAATTTTTTACCTCGTCTGTAAACTCCGGTATAATTTGCTTCGAATTATGTAATGATTTTAACAAAACTTTTCTTTCACCTCTTCGTACAAATTTATTGTTTTCATGATCCCATTTGGGAGTGTAGTAGTCAAATTTCTTATAATCCAATGGTCCTTCCAACCAGGTTGCCTTATAAATTGACCTAAAATCTACTTCTACAAGATATTCAACGTTGATAAATTTTTCAAAAGGAATCCATTCGAATATATTTTCATGTTCATAATTAATTTTGTTGCAGTCTTTTATTAGGTTGTCGATATCTTCATCTCCGCTAGAAATTTCATCGTTGTAAATTCGTTTGTGATATTTGAAACAGTCAACGCACATGTCCCTCGTGTTCCTATCTTGACAAATAGTACATTTACTACAGTCATGAGTACATGTATTTGATTCTTTCTTTGAGCTCATTTTATACTTGAGATCATCATAGAATGCATAAGTCATTACTATTGAATATTCGTTTGTAACTGGATTTTTTGTCATTCCATAATATGCTATCAAGTTGCCGTAATCATAGCATCTAAGCCCCGTTTGAATCTATTTTTTGAAAACTTGATTTCTTAGAGAAAAACAATTTTCATTTTAGAAAATATCCATTTTTTACCTCATGAATAAACTCTTGATTAATTTGTTTTGAATCATGTAAAAATTTCAACACAACTTTTCTTTCTTTTATTCGAAAAAATTTATTTTCTTCATGATCCCATTGGGGATATCGATATTCATAATCCAATGGTCCATCAAACCAGGTTGCTTCATAAATTGACCCAAAATTTCCTTTTGCAAGATATTCAACGTTGGTAAATTTTTCAAAAGGAATCCATTCGAATATATTTTCATATTTATAATTAATTTTGTTGCATTCTTTTATTAGATTGTCGATATTTTTGTTTCCGCTAGACAATTCTTCGTTATAAATTCGTTTGTGATATTTGAAACAGTCATTGCAGTAAGAGTAGTTTTCTTGACATGTAGTACATTTACTACAATCATGAGCACATGTATTCGATTCCATCTTTGAGTTCACTTTATATTTGAGAAGTTCACAATAGAATGCATGCATTACTATCAAGTAATCGCTCGTGACTGGATTTTTAGTCATTCCATAATATGCTATTAAGTTGCCATAATCATAGCATTTAAGCCCCGTTTGAATCTATTTTTTGAAAAATTTAATTATATATATTTAGAAACAAAAAGCAACGTTTGCCTTAAAATGTTTATTTTTACCTCGTCTACAAACTCTGGTATAATTTGCTTTGAATTGTGTAATGATTTTAACACAACTTTTCTTTCACCTCTTCGTACAAATTTATTATTTTCATGATCCCATTGGGGAGTGTAGTCAACTTTATTATTTTCATGATCCCATTGGGGAGTGTAGTCAATTTTATTATAATCCAATAGTCCTTCCAACCAGGTTGCCTTATAAATTGACCTAAAACCTACTTCAGCAAGAAATTCAACGTTGGTAAATCTTTCA
>CAJVPS010000063.1:0-42164 GCA_910591765.1 Ambispora leptoticha | reverse complement strand
AGGAAAAATATGTATTTTACTAATTATAATTAGTAAAAAATTTAAGCGTTGCATTATTTTTGATTGCCACTGTATATTATAATTATAAAATTAGAGAATTTTTATTTTTAAATCAAAATAAAATTCATAAATTATAATTTAACATATATTTTTTTAGATTTTTTCTGAAAGAATTATAAAGTTATTACAAAATTAAAAATAAAATTTATTAGAAAAAATTTTTCAATAACTTTGCAATAAGAATAATTCTTTCAGAAAAATCTAAAAATCTGAAAAAAATATATATTACTTATAAATTTTATTTTAATAAAAATAAAAATTATTTCTTAATAAAATTATATACTTTAATATAAAGAAAATTTCTAAATTTTATTATATTTTATTAATAAAATTGATTTCCTGATTTCATAATTATATTAGTCATTATAATTACTTGATTATTTGAATATTGATTTTAACAAATAATTAATTTACTTACATAAATTCATTAATATGAATAATTAATTTACTTACATAAATTCGATTAAGCTTTAATTATTTGATTAATTACTGATTTAATACTTTAATCAATTTAGGAAATAATAATACAGCAAAAATAATGATTGATTTGATCTATAAGAATTTCATAATTATCAGGAAATCCTTATTTAAATTTAAGATTGCTTTTTTATTATAATATCAAACCAATCAAAAATTTGAACGTCATCATTGATAAATATAATCTAAAATTTAAAAATCATCTAATTCTGTTAATAATACATATTGCGAAGTTTTCGCTTCAAATAATTAAACAAGATTAATTATAGAATAAATAAATAAAATTTAATATACTTCGATTTTTTCTATTAAGCGACATTTTTCATTGCTGCTGCCGGAGCGCCTGGTTCTAGTTTAGCAACCTATATATATGTGTGTGTGTGTGTTTGTATGTTATATTATTATTGTTAATAACTATTTGATTCATTGACTAATAAAATGAATACTTCACCTCTCCTTCCAATTCCAGTAGCTCAGAATTAGGGATATCTGGAATTTGTGTTTCTTGTAAATATGAGGGTTCTTCCTCTTCTTCAAATAAAAGTTCATCTCCCAGAGCATCCAATTCTGGCATCAAAGAAAAAAAATTAATGTGTCATTGGACAATATGAACTAAAACAGTAGAAGAACTTTATCTATCAACGCATCCAATTCTGGAATCAAGAGAAAAATGCAGAGTTTATGCGCAATAAATGAACTAGCAGTAATAAAAGCTGTTTCTAACTCTAATAACAATCTTTAATAACTAACCAGCTTCCAATTCATCTTCGTCAATGTCCTCAGGCAGTCCGTATGTTCTTCCAAGTGTTTCTTGTATATCATTCGCTTGCTCCATTAAATCTTCCATATCATCTTGAATTTTCTATAAAACATCAAAACAATACGTAAAAATTGCCAATGAAAAAAACACACAAACAAAATTTATAGTTTTAAAACACAACCTCAATATGAGTAATATCAATCTTTTTATACTGTTTCTGCATCTCTTTATTCGCTGTCTGCATTGCGTCCACAGTCGAGACCACATTTCGAAGATTCTCTGTCGTGAAATTTGCTTGTTCCATATTAAATGATTGTTGTTGGAGTTGATCGCGTTGATTCTCATACCTTTTTAAAATAAGAGATAAATAAAAGACATTAAGGAAAAAGTTGGAATAATAGTTTTAACACTTACAATTTTCTTTGTTTAAGTACCCGGAGTGCTTTAGCTTTGATAGCGTTCTAAAATATAACATAAAGGTTAATGGAAAAAGCATTAGTTCCAAGCTCAAAATGTTAAACCAGATAAACTAACCTTGCCAGGTCCTTCCCTCATTTTCTTCATTTGATCTTTATATTTCGCCAGCTCAGCATCAAGCTTTTTTATCTTGACTTCAATAGCGTCCACTCGCGAATCCGTCTATTTTATGTTTGTAAATATGTTGCATTTCCAGAATACACAAATATCAAAGAACGTAAATTTAACAGCTCATGAAATTCATAGTTCGTGTAAATTCTTTTGAAGATATACTCACGGAAGCAATTGCGTCATTAAGTGTTGGTTTTGGTATCTTTTTAGAACTTCCGAATATACGATTCATGTTTTGTAAAGAATTTAATTGTGTGGTGATAATTTCAATTTCCTAATGATAAATTTTGCCGAATTCTCCAAGTTTATACAAAGGATAAAGCCAAGAAGCCAAGAGGCCAAGCAATAACGCGTGTATGTTGTGACACGAGTGTGAGAATGGGAAATTTTTTCTTCGATGACGTGGAAAATAATGGGATTTTTTGAAATTTTCTGTCTTGTTAGTGTCAAATCTATCATTCATACTTTTGCAAAAGATGTCGATAAAAAGAGGTGTGCATATTTCAATTTTGGCCTTTTTCTCTTTTATAGATCTAATTATTGAGTCTCTCCGCAATTTTAGAAGTACCACTTTCTATAATTCCCTTCCAAGCCCCACATCAACAAAATTTCTTTTGGGATCGTCAAATAGTACTTCCTGGTGGTTTTAACAAGAGGACCATGCCAAAAGTAGATTTTAACAAATGCTCGAAAGAACAATTACAAGATTTACTGGAAAGGAACTCGGCATTAATAAAAAACAGGTATTTGTCTTCTGTTTTATAGTGACCTTTAGCATAGTCAGTCAACGCTAGGATTGCTCGAGCAAATTACTCTAATTAATCCGATTAATTGACTTTTCTTCGCGTCATTAGTTATTAATTTACCAAGACATATGTTTTCCATTAAAATTTTTGAGTTTGCAATAAATCAAATTATTAAATTATTAATGAATATATATATATATTTTTTTTTGTTTAGCTCTCTTATGTCTAATCTTTCTGATAAAGGAGAAAAAATACACAAAGCTCGGGCAGAAATCCTTAAAGCCTTATCGAAATTCAATAATAATGACACGGAAATGGGCATCGTAAATAATAACAACATTAATGATAATTATAACACCAGGAATTCAGATAATTCAACAGAGTCAGGGGATAATTTGAATAATAATGATGTATCAAAAGAAGATAGATCTATTGGTGAGCTTCGAGTTCGTATGGATAGGTTGGCATTTGACGATAGTGTCCATATGGGAGTGTATAATGATAATTATGCGGACAGTGAATCTCCTCGCCAAGGTAAATATGTAAAACCGGTTCGACTCAAGATAATTCCAGTTGAGGAAGCTTCTGAACTTGAAGAAAAGCAAATCAGACTTCAAAAGGTATTTTTATTTATTTTTGATTTTTAATAATGAATTTCTGTTGTAAATTAATATTTATACCATCGTTATCGGTATTATACTTATTTTAAGGAATCAAATATTAGTGTGGCCAGAAAATCAAGACAGTACGTGGTTTTTGTTAATTTTTGTCTTATTATATTTGTTAATTCCGTATGTGTTGATTTATTCTTATTCAATGTATAGAAATGATTCGGATTTCCTTGAACCTTTTGAAGATGGCTCGGATGACGATTTTTGGGATGACGATGAATACGTATCTGATAATGGTGCCAGCGAAGTAGACTATAATAATGAAGTAATGGACACCTCTTATTGATTGGATTTTTCACCATTGGTCATCTTGCCTTGCCTAACGCTCCCCTTCCCTTCTCTCTCTCCCCTAATGATGGAGAAATGAGATGTTTGCCGAACATATGGTAACCAGAAGTAAGCATTTTTATTGAAAAATTATTGAGGGTGTTATTCTTGTGTCCTCCGTACATCTCATCTAAATAATAAATATTGATTTAAAACATTAAAATTTATCCAGTCATAATAAACACAAGCTGTTTTGGTATAATTAGTATGTGTATCAATAATTCAAATATTTCAATGATGATGAAAGAGGTAAGATTTGTGAAGGATGTATTATCACCATAATTATACTAGAAATTAATTGCAACTGGGGGTATTGTATAAAGAGAGCTTTTATACTTGTTTTATTGGGTTAAGGTGGAAAGAAGAATGGGCGAAGGAGATGAAATGAATCGAATGAAAAGTTAATTTTCTTATTGTGTGATTGTGTAAAATTTTTATCTTAATAGTAATAACATTTTATTTTCGATAATATTATAATGCTTTATATAATATCATTAGTAATATATTTAATAAATTACTTGATCAGAACAAATATAATTAAGATATTGATAAATTTTGATGTAATATAATTAAAGATTTAATAATAAGTATTAACTGAAATTATATAAGTTTAAAGATAAGTAATAGGTATTCTATCTTTAATAAAAATTTAATAAAAGATAATATGTATAGTGATAGCCAAAGATAATATCAAATTTATTAATAAAGTATAATAAAAATTGAAATTTTTTCTTTATATTAAATTTTATAATTTTATTTTTCAGATTTTTTAGATTTTTTCTGAAAGAATTATTCTAATTATAAAGTTAATATAAAAATTTTTATTAATTAAAAATAAAATTTAATTAATAAAAATTTTTGTTTTAACTTTATAATTAGAATAGTTCTTTTAGAAAAACTCTAAAAAATCTGAAAAAAATATATGTTAAATTATGGCTTATAAACTTTATTTAATATAAAAATAAAAATTATTTTTTAATAAAATTATAAAATTTAATATAGAGAGAAATTTTTAATTTTTATTATATTTTATTAATAAAATTAATTCTCTAATTTCATAATTATGAAAGCTATTATATATTTTTTTTCAGATTCTATAGATTTTTCTAAAAGAATTCTAATTAAAAATAAAATTTAATTAAAAAAAATTTATAATTAAAATAATTCTTTTAGAAAAATCTGAAAAAAATATATATTAAATTATAAATTATAAATTTTAATTTAATATAAAAATAAAATGATTTATTAATAAAATTATAAAGTTTAATATATAAAAAGAATTTTAATTTTTATTATATTTTATTTAATAAATTTAATTATTATTATTATAATAATAAAAGTAATAATTTATTAAAAATTATAACTTTATAAAATAATATTATATTTTATTATGAATATATACTTATTAAAATATCTTATAATTTTTTTATTAAAATATAACTTATATTTTTATGATATTTAAAATTTTTTATTAATTATAATTAGTAAAATAATTATATTAAAAGTTTTAATTTATTAATAAATATTTTTTTATTTTTAATTCAAAATAAAGATATTTCTTAAAATTTTTTTAAAAAAAATTTATTTTTAATTATATAAGTTAATTTTGATTATTATACAGATTAATAATGTATCAAGAGCTAAATTTATTAATAAAAATAATAAAAATCAAAATTTTCTTAATTTATAATTTTATTAAGAAATAATTTTTATTTTTATATTAAAATAAATTTTATTATTTATAGTTAAATATGTATTTTTTCAGATTTTTTAGATTTTTTCTAAAAGAGTTATTCTAACTATAAAGTTAATATAAAAATTTTTACTAATTAAAAATGAAATCTAATAAATAAAAATTTTTATACTAACTTTATAATTAGAATAACCCTTTCAGAAAAAATCTAAAAAATCTGAAAAAAATATATATTAAACTACAACTGATAAACTTTATTTTAATATAAAAATAAAAATTATTTCTTATTAAAATTATAAATTTTAATATAGAGAAAATTTTAATTTTCACTATGTTTTATTAGTAAATTTAGTTCCTGAGTCATTACTTTTGATTGTCACTATATTTAAAATATCTTTTTTTTTAAAAAAATAATTTTATTTTAGTTTTTTTAGTAAAGTAATGCTTTATTTATTATTAAATTAAAGTATAATAAAATAATTAAAAAGTTAATTTAGATCATTCTTTATTTAATATAAAAAAATTATAAAGATTAGTTAAAATTTAAATGATTTTTATTAAAAATAATTATTATATAATAATTAAAAATTTTAATAATTAAGAAATAAATAAAGTTTAAAAAATTAACTAATATTTCAAAATATTTTATTTTTACTTATTTTATAAAATATTATATAAGATATTAAAGAAATGTCGCAAGTGATATGCCTAAAAAATTCCTCGATCACATGATCGCAGATCATTCGTTTGCTAGAGGACACATGGAAACTTCGATGATTATGATGATGCAATACGAAGGATGATGTAATTCTATTATGTGTATGCACACGTACATTTAAATTTTTCTATTTAAGTCAGTAAAAATTTATTATTTTTTGTTTCGGTTTCGTATAATAATGACAACGTCATATAGTGTGAAGTTATATGTTTATGATTTATCGGGAGGTATGGCGAGTGCGTTGTCTCCTGGATTAATTGGTCGGCAAATAGGTAATTTTGTATATTAGTTTGATTTTTCATGACGGATATTATTTTTGATTCGTAATTTGATCTTTTTTGAATTAGAGGGCATATGGCATACATCTGTAGTTATTTATGGCATGGAATGGTATTACGGACAAGGTATATTATTTGATTTACCGGTAAGACTTCACTCGAATTCAATTAATTTTAGTAAAACGGATTTTAGAAATTTTAGAATAGGATAAATAAACTCACCATTTCACGCGAAAATAATATATTAATTAAAACAGGGAGAAACACCATACGGCTCACCAAAAAATATACTTGATATGGGTTACTCCGAGATCCCCCAAGAAATATTCACAGAATTTATCGACGAGTTACGTGAGAAGTACACTATGGACAAGTATCATTTATTGGATAACAACTGTAATAACTTCACTAATCAAGTGTGTCAGTTCTTGACTGGACAATCCATACCGGAGTATATTACAGGTGAGTTTTTAGGTTTGATAAAAGTTTGACATTATTAAAGTGAATATTTAAATTCATTATTTTTTTAAATAGATTTACCTGCAGATTTTTTGAACACTCCATTAGGACAACAACTTCGCCCAATAATAGAAAACATGTTTGGACAAAATAGACAACCATAATAAATAACTATGATTCATCTTTTACCTTGCTCATTTACTTAATTTATGTTTAGATTATTTTCGAGATAGAATAATTTATTTTCGTGATATATTTATTTTTCAGACATCTAAAACATTTTCAATTTAATTTTTTTCGTAGTTCCGGTCAAACTTGAATGAAAATTTTTTGTTATATAAATTATATAACATTAATTAAATAAAACATGCTAATTTCACCTGATTTGCCACGATTTTCTTCTCTCCTATTGCATTTGTGACCATCCAAATTATCAATAAAGCACACATCACAATAATCTTTAATCACCACTCAATAAATCCATTTCTTTATATCAATACTCGGTGTATCCTCATCTTTGCCCGGATGATCTTTTTTGGACTGTTCATTTAGTAAAAGAATAGCAGGAACAGCTTGAGTGGCATTCAACAAATCACGACAAATGTCTGAACTCTGACGTTGACAGTCGATAGCTAACGTTTCTTCTGGGTCATCTAATTAAGTATGATAGTGAGTGAGTGAATTTACAAAAAGATCAAGAAAAATACACTTGATCAACAAATACCAAGCTCAACGATTAGTGATTGCGTGATTCCCTTCTCTTTACTTATTTCCACCTCAATGGGGATGGTGGGATTATTATACGCGATTCTGGGTAGATTCTCACGCAAGAAATATCTTTTGATTGATAAAGAAATCAGCAAATTTATGTGAAATACGTGATTTTTTTCTTGATTATATACCTACCTAGCCCCAGCATTAAATTCCTTCCTCGAGAATGACAATGAGATTTTTCGCACTCTGGGGCCCAACTTTGCAGCCCCTAAACCTGTTCGCAAGTCTAGCAGTATTCGAGCTGTTCTCGTTAATGTACCTATTCGTTTTGTCGGCATAACTAGAATTTTTTTAACGAATATTCATCGATAAATAGATGATCAGAAATTCACGTGACACCTGAAATTTACTACTCCAGCTTATATATTTTGCTCTATTTAAATGCACACCTTCTCTAAATGCATATTTTGCGTTTTTTTTAATATGGTCCCAAGAAGAGTGCACTTAGGGGGGACTGCGACTGTATTTCTATTTTTCACCTTTTAATATTCTTTGAGAAAGAATGCAACATTATTTATTCTAGCAATCATTCGAGAAATTAATTTTTGTGAAATTTAAACGAAGTAACAAAGAAAATGACAAAATCTTCAAATGAGACAACTTTAACTGCAATCAGAATAGAAACTACAACGATGGCCCACTAAATGGAAATTGTCGACTTGATAACGGAGGAGATAGTAATAAAAATCAAGTTTCACATCGGCATTTTGAACTTATTCATTCTTTGTTAATTTTCAGATTTTCGAATTTAGTGCAAGACATGCAGAAAAGAATCACAGTATCAGAGATTTAAAGTTTTTGACGGTGGCCTGGACAATTATTGATATCTACGTTAACAAACCTTCGAGATCATTTCGTCATAAATGATGTTTCTAATCAATGAAGCTGTTCTTA
The DNA here is from genome assembly GCA_910591765.1 of Ambispora leptoticha. NCBI lineage: Eukaryota > Fungi > Glomeromycota > Glomeromycetes > Archaeosporales > Ambisporaceae > Ambispora > Ambispora leptoticha. The sequence continues at coordinate 33,719 of CAJVPS010000063.1, read as the reverse complement.
TGGATGGCATGATAGATTCAGATATAAAATTATCCACAAATTGCTATTTTTTTCTTTATTCCAACTTTATAGGTCTTCCATTCATTGAAACAATAAACGTATTTTTTCGTGATGTGCACAAATTCAAAAATCAATTTGTCTTTTTTTTTTACTAAGTATGCTATTCCAATTACATCAGTATCATAAATTTCCCTCGCGTAAATTTAGTAGCTATTGTTTTCATCGGATCTATCATATTCGCACCTTCTACACAAAAGCGCCAGTGTCTAAAAGATACAGTTCTGTGATGAAAATCCTGGTTGCTGCAGTTTTTTTGACTATATCAATCTAAAATTGCGGATTTGAATAAGTATAATTGAGTGACAGCTCTGTATTTGGAAATGATCGTGGGAAAATTTATATTGATACATTGTTTCCGAATTTGGACTAATCCGAAACTGGACTAATTTAGTTTATTGTAATTAACGTTTAAATGATGTTATTTTTTGTCGAGTCAACTTTTTCAAAAATGCAGTCATATCTTTGTCTTCGCCACCTTAGGGATATACCTCTACGATCGCCGCATCCATCGTTATCGTACTTTTCAACAAATTTTTCAGTGAGATGTTATTCAGGATATGCTACCAATACCGTTACCTCCGCTTCATATAACCACCAAAGATTTTACAGCGACAAAAATATTCGAGTAAGCGATTTTAGAAGTGATACTGGTAAGAAAGGATTCTCGAAATTATGAACTTTTTATGCAGGGTATATGTACTTAATAGTCATCAACATGTAAATAGTAACGTATCCGACTGATGAAATGATTGATGCTATGCGTATGGCATCAAGAGGTGATGATCTATATAACGTATGTATCTCAACTATTTAATACCACGTAAGATGTCTAATGCAATATTTGATAGATGATGTTTTGTGATATTCGGATATATATGTTACAGGAGGATAAGACGACTAAAGAACTTGAAGCATATGTTGCCGAATTAACAGGCCACGAAGCTGGGTTATTTGCTGTATCAGCCACTATGGTTTTTCCATCAAGATATTATCGATCTCTTGTTTAACCCATATGATCAAATTAATTAACTCGCCAATTTTAAAAGGCAAATCAACTCGCCATTCGAACGCATCTTACGCGACCACCACATTCCGTTCTGCTAGACTTCCATTCGCACATCTACAAATACGAAGCAGGTGGATTAGCATCCCATTCTCAAGCACTAGCAATCCCCATCAATCCCCTGAACAAAAGTCACTTAACCGCCCAAGAGATAAAATCAAACTTGATTTCGAGTGACGACATTCATCATGCTCCGACGCATTTGGTTTGCCTAGAGAATACACTCGACGGGGTTATTTTTCCTTTTTCGGAGATTGTGCAAATCTCGAGAATTGCACGTGAACGAGGGGTCAAATTGCACTTGGATGGGGCACGGTTATGGAATGCGTCAGCGGAAAAGGAAATTTCGTTGAAGCAATATGGTCAATATTTTGATTCGATAACGTTGTGCTTGTCGAAAAGTATTGGCGCGCCGATTGGCTCGATATTGGTTGGGGATCAAAAGTTTATCGATAAAGCGCGTCATTTTCGGAAGCAGTTTGGTGGCGGGTAAGTTGTTAATTATCTCCCTTTTTTTTTTACTGACGATACTCACCATATAATAAATATAACAGTTGGCGTCAATCAGGGTTACTAGCTGCTGCCGCAAATTTTGCGATCCGAAAAAGTTATCCTGATCTAATAAAAGAGACACACACACTGGCACGTCATCTCGCCAATGGACTTCAAAGTCACGGTATCCTTATACTGAAACCAGTCGATACAAACATGGTTTTTATCGACGTTAAGCCTATCAATTTATCAATTACACGATTGATGACAAAACTAATGGAACACGACATTTTGATTGAAAATAGCCCGGGAACCATCACAAGATTAGTGTTGCATTATCAAATTACACGAGAAGCTATCGATAAATTTCTCTGGATTGTTGGTGAATTGATAACTGAATAAATTAATTACTGACAACAACAAGAACATTTTACATTTAAATTGATAGTAAATAACCTTATATGTATTTATACGTTATTCGTGTTATTTTTGCCACGACTGGCAAATTTATAGTATAACAAAGATCGAAATATCAACTTAGCTTTAACAACTTTTCTGATTATCGTGTTGTGCAAGTAATCGATGATTGCTATTTTAAATTAACCTTTTAATTAAATAAATAAAAAAGGTTACTCTATTTTTTTTCGTTTGCCACGTTGCTGTTGTTTTTCTGCCGCCAACAGATTTTTCCGCTTTACCTAATGTAAACAATAATCCCAAAATTAGATATACAAATAGAATTAAATAAGAGTGCTAAAGTTGATGCTCACCGATTTAACTAATAATGATAAACTTGGATCTCGTGATGCAATACTTTTATCGTTATTCTGCAAAAATATCATTATTAAAATAGAGATAATTGTGATGCAAATAGCAGCTGATAAAGTAAAAATGGAATTCTTCATACTTGAGTATGTGAAAAAGCAGCAGCAGCGCCTTTACTTTCTCCTTCCTGCGACAAAAGTAACTGACGACGCTGTCGTTCTTGCAATAACTTTTCCATTGCTTTAGTTCTCTTGAATCTATTTTATATATCGATAAATTTCCGAGTTAAAAAAACCATATTTTTAGCACAGTACCAAGGATCCACCAAAGAATTTTAATCTTACTGAGGACTACTGGGATCAATGGCAAAATGATGAGACTCATGAAGCGCTGCAAATCGAGGATCTTGCACATTAATCTCAAAATTATCTTCCTCGCCCTCTTCACTCTTCTTCGACCTTTTCTTCTTTTTTCTTTTTTCGTTCTTAATTATTTCTTTCATGTTAAAATGTTTTTGTGCATCATTATCATCGTCATCCATAATTAAAAGTTCTAATTCAGCTCGTTGTTTGTCTTCTTTGGAACGTTCAATTTTACTGTTTTTCGTTTTTTGAATCTTTTTTATCTCATCATAATCGTTCGAATCGTCGTTATCATTATCTAATGATAAAATCATAAAAATTACTTTCTCTATAAAAATAAATGAAATTCTTGAATATGAGAAATAAACAAACCTTGATCAAACGAAAACTTGTTAATTTTTTCTTGTCGAAGCTTTTTCTTTGCTTTCTTTTTTTCGCGTTGTTTTCGTAGATACGCTTCTAATGTTGTTTCATTCTCCAAAGACTAACAAATCCAAAAGTTAATTAATATAGTGAGCCTAATAATATTAATAATATTAAATAAATAAATACCTCTTTTTCCTTTTTCTTTTCCAACAAAGAAGCAGCAACTTCGCTTATTCCAGGTGTAAAAGTAACCTCCATTTCCTGATCATCATGATGCTCATCGTCAGAGCCATACAGCAACTCTCGACTATTATCATCAGCATTGTTATTAGCCAATGATAACAAACTTTTATATTTTTTCGCGATATCTTCGTCTTCCTCCTCGTCCTCATCCGATGAAGCAAGGTACGCTTTGAAATCCATGTTATCTAAATCTTCTTGTGTAAATGATTTTCGCATTAGTCGAACACGATCGGGGTCGTCATTGTCCCATGTTAGCTTTACGTTTGAGTGTTGAAGTGCCTGTTGTTTTTTCAGGTAAAAAATTTATTGAAGTGTGTATAAAACACAATAGTTTTTTGGGGGGGGGGAGGAATCATGGTTTTACCTCTGTGACAAAATCAACTGGTTTATATTCAGCCGGTGCCTCATAACATTCATCTCTAAAAAATTGGTTACTTAGTGAGTAAAAGGAATCGAGACATTGTTTGAATAATAGCAGGCAGAAATTCAAAACTATATTGGTTATATTATACACGTACACTGGATCATCATCAAAATTCATATCATTCGGAATAAATCGTAAATCAAAAAAATTGGCCGTACTTTCGAATTCCGCACCATCACATTGCTGGTAAACATGTCGTGCTGTTTCAACACTATCACATTCAACTACGGCATAAAAATACCTATGATTATTATAATTATAATTATAATTATCATTATAATAATAATAATAATAATAAAATAATGTGTATGATGAATATTTTACTTTAATAATAAATAAAAAGTGGATAAATCAATTAATAATACACCAAAAAGATATCACACACTTCAGTCGCTCAAGTTGATATTTTCGTAACGCTGCTTCTTCAAATTCATTAGAAGATGCATCATTCATTTCACCGTTGATATCGTTGCTGCTTTCATCACTGCTATCTTCGTCTTCTCGGTCCTTTGTTGATGATTTAAATATTTCTTTTGGTGGTCCTTCACGTGATTCCTTATATAGTAATAATAAAAATGTTTGAAAATTACGTGCACGAATTTCCACATAACAATTTAATTTATATAAATAAGCACCAATTCTATTCGCTTTTTTCCAAACTCTGAAGGATATATTTTGACAGACTTAATTATAGATGTACCCGAAGTACAAAACCCAGAAAAAACTTTCATCAGGTCTGTTGCTTTTACATTATCCCAGTCAAGATTAATTGCGGCAAATCTGCGAGTCTCATCACCAAGTGGGATTGGCTCCTCTTGTTCAGTGTCTTCTTGATCTTCCAAGGACTCATTTAAAGATGTTGAAGAAGATGATAATGATGCGTTATCGTCATCTTCAGATTCTTCATCCTCGGATGAAGAACTAGAAATATCTAATCTTCCACGTGAAAAATCATATAGATCCTTTTGTGAAGAGATGATGTCATCTTTATTTTTTAGACGACTACGGCGATTATTAGATTCGTCATCATCATCATTGTCTAAAACATAGAATCTTTTTAATTCTTTTTTCGAGTGATCCGAAGAAAGTGGACGTCCGTATTTGTCAATCTTAGCTACCACAAAAATTTATAAGGTTATTTAGAATAATTTTTTGAATTTACATGTATTTTTAAGGATGAAATTGGTTTTTTAAACTCACGAGCATCGCTAAATTCTTTGTTCTTTAGCATATGAGCAAATCGTTTATCCAAAGTAACTTTAATGTCTTTTTTCTTCGGTCGAATAAAACGCGGGTCTTGATGCACATGCACGAAACGCGGGTCGCTCGTGATTTTCTGACCGCGAGCATCTTCTTTAGCGGAAGATGCAAACGAGCTGCTGGTTATTGACTTTTTCTGTTTGTTTGATTGACTTGACATTTTTTAAAAATTTTTAAACTTCTAATTGTCGCGAACTAGATATTGTATCATCAGCTGATCACAATCTCGAGTAGTACAAGACAGATCGCGAAAAAATACAATGTCACGTCTTTGCTATCGAGATATTCCTTTGAATTCTACAAATTTTTAGAAAATATTAAAAATGTCAAACGAAAATTCGGAATCTGGTATTTTTTTTTCTGTAAAAAGTTTATTAATACTGCACATGTTATCACTTCTTAGAAAAAAAGTTTTATTCATGACAAAATTTGTTTTTTATAGTTTCCCCAATGGAAATTGACGGCGAAACGCAACAGCAGTCTGCCAAGTAAAACACGTGTCTTTATTACATCAAGCCTACGGATATTTCTATCATTATTAATATCAATACTTATAATAAAAACAGTGACGAGAACATCAATAGTGTAATAATTGATCTCAGTGACAACATTAAACGATTCGACGATGAACTTACAATGAACGAGAAAATGCGAATCTTTTATCAACGTTTTTTCCCGTATAAACCATATTATCATTGGTTAAATTATGAGACGAGTAAGTGTGTAATTTGCAAAAAAAATATTACACATCACCTTTTCTTTTATCAAATAATTTAATTTGTTTCTTAGGTCCAACCAAAGCTTTCCTTAATCGCGAATTTAGTTTCACCCTCGATGACATGTATGTGCGCTTTCAATCTTTCAAGGATGCTGAAGAGTTGAAAAATGAACTTTTGAGAAGTGTCCCATCTAAAATTGATATTGGGGCTGTGTACACTATGCGAGTATGATTAGTTTATGTTTCATTTGATCCATCTGATAAAATGTGAGATTTGACTTGAAAATGTTTGTATTAATCTATTTTATTGTATTTAATTCTAGCCAAAGGACAAAAAATTCGCGCCTCCAAATTCTTTTAAACCAATCATGAAAGAACTGGTCATTGATATTGATATTACTGACTATGATGATGTTCGTCAATGTTGCAGGTACGGATTATTTAAAGTTTACCTATTTCTGTTTCAAAACATATTATGTGCTCGTCTATAATATATTTTGCGAATAATTCATTAGTAAAGCAGATATCTGTCTAAAGTGCTGGCAGTTTATTACTGTTGCTATTAAAATCATTGATAAAGCTTTACGAGGTAAACTTTTTTTCTATACGAAATATATAAAACCAAATAAAATCAACTCTCACTAAATGCAACCTCCATAAATGCATGCACTATGTAAATTCTAGTCCCACGCTTATAAGACCCCTAATTATTATACCCTCTAAAAATGTTTAAATACATGTTCATACCTGGTTAGTCATATGGTCCTGACGACAAATTCGGCATTTAGAGAGAGTTGATTGTACATTATTAGTAATATAATCATGAAAATATTTTTTATTAGATGATTTCGGATTTAAACACTTGCTCTGGGTGTACTCTGGTAGACGAGGTGTTCACTGTTGGATCTGTGATAGCCGAGCTCGTAAACTAGATAATGATGGGCGAAAAGCGATTATATCATATCTTGCAATGATAAAAGTAAGTATTTCCTTTTAGCATATCTCATTTTAAATTATAATCTGATACATATGATTTTTTTAAACTAACAGGGAGGCGCTCAAAAAGAGAAAAAAGTATTCTTACCCAGATCATTACATCCGTCATTAGAGTGAGTTATCATCATTTCCGCCACCACAATCTGCATGTTCTCTAGAATAACGCATATCTTACATAAAAAAAAAATAGACGAGCATATAAAATAGTGGACCATTATTTCACAGTATTGGCATTAGAATATCAAGATATAATGGATACGCCAGAACGATGGACTAAGGTTTTAAAGTGCATTCCCGAAGAAGGTTATTAACAAGATCATCCTACAATATGCCTTTTCTATTTGTCCAATTTCTTTTTTTACTGAATTATCTTTTGATTATTTTAAAAAAGATATTAGAAAAGCATTAAATGAAGAATGGAAAAAAACACCATCACGATCTTCTACGTTAAAATGGGATGATCTACTTCAAGCGTTACAGAATGTTGTGGATAAAAATACTAAGGTAAAAGATACATATCGGTCGCACTCCTCTAAGTGCATACCCTTAAAAATGCATAATCTCTCTTAATTTTTTATATGGCTTATTGCATATTTCCTCTGCATATTTTAAAATATTATACTATGGTCCCGGCGGCTATGCATCTAGAGGAATATGATTGTATAATTGATATAGAGGCGCTTTATCGATTTGTATTTACAATTCATGACTAATAAATATTATACCGTCGGATTAGGAGGTTGTTGCCAAGAAACGAGCTGATGCATTAGAAACCATCAAACGAGAGATTCAGTTCCAATACATTTATCCGCGGCTCGATGAAAATGTCTCTGCACACATAAATCATTTGCTAAAGAGTCCGTTTTGTATTCATCCGTTAACCGGTTAGTCTCCCTTCTTTACATAACGATAAAAATCTCATTTCCCTCGACTAGGTAAACTAAACTTATTAATTACTAATTACTATTATTATTAATCTAGGCAAAGTATGCGTCCCTATTTCCCCTGATAATTTTGAAAATTTTGATCCAACTAAAGTTCCCACAGTCTCCTCGATTATTTGTGAAATGTCTCAATGGAATCAAAAGCATCCTAATGCGTCTGTACAGCCGGGCGAACGAAAGATGAATGGTCTGTTTTTTTATTCATGTTCTTTTCTTATTGGATGATACACAAGCTTAAGATACGTTACTTTTTACAGATTATGAAAAGACTTCGTTAAAGCCGTACGTCAAATATTTTGAGGATTTTGTTCAAGAAATTTTAAAAGATGTATGGATCAGAAAACGAGGTACGCACGAGAATCTTTATATTATGTTTGACTTTAGAGATGATTAAGTGACTTATTATTATTTGTTTATTATAATAATAAAGCTGCTCAACAACGAACTATGGAATTTTGAAAGTATACAAAATTACTATTAAAGAAGTGTGTTATAGAACAATTATAGATTATTTCTAAGCAAAATATTGTGTTAGGGTGGATTATTATTAAAATCTATTATTATAAATTTTATTTTCCTTGTCTATAACGTAATTGTTACAGTAATTCGATTAAGTAAAAAACATAATTCCATTGAATATTTTAAGTCTATAGTTGCTATTATATTATTCTACTTTTTTGATTTCTTTTCTTCTGTCAGTTCCAGATTACCTTCTGGGACCTAAGTGTCGAGAAAAAACAAATAAGGAGAACGGATTATTAATAATTAAACAGTTTGTGGGATATTTGAATGATAAATAATAATGAACTACTTACAACTGGCCACGTCTCCAGTATAAAATCTACCAGCTCATCTGATACGTCGCCTTGCACCACAATTTCATCATTCCCTAGATTATTTTTCACTACTGATGATCCGCAGGCGAATTTTGACGCGAATGATTTCGCGGCTTTTTTTAGATCAATGTCTGTAATTTATTTATTTAGCATATTATAGATATACTATTAATATGATTAGAATTGAACATCAATTACCAAAATTTTCTAATCCATTTACACTTGTCACACATTTCCGTTTATTTCGGGCGATTCGCGTGATTATTATTTTCGAAGCCTAATTATTTTGATTCATTGATTCATCTTTTTAAAAAATAAATAACAAGAAAATTAAAAAAAATAGATACTCTTTTTTTCTTTAATTCCCTCTCTATTTTAGCGGCTTCTATAATTGACAAAGAATAATAAATTTTAACCTATATACCATCAAATATTTATTATTCATACAAAAAAACACATAAGAAGCCAAACCTTTAGCCTTTTTCTTCTCTTCGCTATCATTACTCTGCTTATTTGTCTCACTTAATGATGTTCCTGCTAGTTGTTCTTCAACGGCCGCTAATATTGATTGTCGTTAAAGATCGGATAAGTACAAATGAATCAATTGAATAAATATCCATTCGTTACAAGCAGCGACTTACAAATAGGATGTAGTCTCTCGTATAATTCTGGATGCTTTTCTTGCAACCATTTTTTACATTTATCTAGCGTTGGTCCGAATTCGCAGTACTGTAATTTGAGTTGAATGGTGTTAGTTCTGATGGAAATAAGAAGAAGCAAACTTTTTTAGTTACCTCTGGTGGCAATGTGCATACTACTCGACGTATTAAAAAGTAAAATAGATGAATGGTAGATAGGCTTTTTATGATTGAAATTCGATTAGAAATTAGCATGACCTAAAAAAATAGTCTCTACTACCTCCACAATAGATAACTTGTTTTGCTGTTGATACTGGTGGTGTTGCTGCTGTTGCAGACGTTACCACTGGTGTCGCTACTTCTCCTACTTCTGTTGCTTCTGACGTTGCTTCTGGCGTTGACATTAGATATATTTTATCTATCAAAGCAAATATTTTGTATTATCTAAAATTGTATGGAATTTATGATCTAATCCTCTACCTAAAGTTTGGACCACGTGATGCAAATTCGAAAAGTTATTTAATTTTAAATATTTTTTCCTAAATGAATCGTCGTATTTTAATCAGAAATTTCAAAATGGCAAATTTTAAAAATTACTTATATACCTCTACAAAAGAACCCAATCAGGACATGTTCTTATATAAAGAGAAGATATACAAGTGGGTTGTCAAAAATTATTTTTTTAAAATATTCTCATTAGTAAATTCGGTTTAACGGGGTAGATTTACTATAACTGATCCTTCGGTTATAATTAGTGCTTCGGTTAAACGGGGTTCGTTATAACGGGGTTGCCTTTGTAACTCTAATCCCAATCCTCCTAATTCTAAATATTCAAGATCTGCGATCATATGATCGAGGAATTTTTTCTAGTTATATAATTATACGTATAATGATAACGATAATCACCACAATTACACAATTACGAATAACGATATGAATAAATGTCAAAAAAAAGCATCAAGTTATGCCTTTTATTCTTATGACCCTATTAATGAAAAATTTCAGACCAATTTTTTATATAAAGAACCAACCATGTCAATTACACAAATTGTACATAATGATAATGATAACCAAACCATCACAAACCAAAATGAAACTATCACCATAATCGAAATGCTATGAATTACTACAAAATGAAATATTACTAATCAAAATGAAATCATCACAAACCAAAATGCTATTAACACTAATGTTATAGATCAAAATACCATAAACCAAATGCTGTTTTCTCTTCCTTCCTCGTTTGATCCCACACTTAATAATCAATAACTTCAAATCTGTGAGTCAACAATAATAAACTTTAATGATTTTGAAGACAAAAGTAATACTGATACTGAAGATAAATCTATATCATCAGTTATTTTAACAATTGCTTCTCATTCCTCACAAATATCTGCATCAACAATTACTACCTATTCTTATGAAACCGTAGACTCTTCTTTAATGCTCTGCATAACTCTTTGATGTTTCATTATTTTCTTATTTCATTAAAGCAAAACATTAAGTTATTCAAAGCTAAAGTAAGAAAAGAAAGAAAATTAATAATAATTAATTAGGAAATTATTAATTTAATAAAATTATAAATTAGGTGTGACACATATGATTAAATTAATAAAAGAATAAGACTAAATATAGGTAATAATATAAACTAAAAATAGAATTAATTATAAATAAGATTAATTAATATAAATTACTTATTTATCCAATTTAGTAGTGATTGATAATTACTATATTATGTGCTGTGACTGTGCATTATACAAATAGATAATTGATTACAGTATAATAATTCTTCTTAGTATTATTTATTCTTTTACTAGTATAAGTAATTATATATTCTATATTTTTATCATTTTTTTATATCAAAACTACTCATAATTTAAAGCTAGAAGTATCAATATATAGGATAAAAGATTTTTCAAAATCTAAATAAATTAATATAGATATAGTAAATCAATCTATTTTTTAATTCTTCAAATACTTCTTAATATTCAATAGATCATTTAAAAGATTAATTTTTTTTTATTAATTAATTTAAAAATATAGTTATCTTTACAAAATTTCTTATAAAGTATCTATAATATAAAATTAAATCAAGAAATCCTCTCAAGATAATTAAATTTGTTAATCTAGAAAATTATTCTATAATTAATATTTTGACTAGATCAGATTTTAAATTATCTTTACTGATAATATATTCTAAAAAAATAAGTATTATTTTATCAAATTAATATTTATTTGATTGAAGTTTCAGATCATTTTCTTTAAGCTTGTTAAATATTATATAAGATATTTTTTAAAGATATTTGAGAAAATATTAATATTATAAAAATAGATAATTATAAACTTTTCAAGATAAAATTTAAATATTTTATTTATTAAGTATTGAAAAATAGCTGATATATTATTTAATCTAAAGAGTATCTTATTAAATTTATATAGATTATTAGTAATAATAAAAGCTATTTTCTTTTTATTTTTTAATTTTACTTCTACTTATCAATATTTAGAAGTTAAATTAAGTATTGAGAAGTATTTTACTTTGTCAAAGATATTAAGTAAGTCATCAATTTTAGATAAAGAAAATTAATCTTTTTTTATAACTTTATTTAATTAATAATAGTTTATATAAAATTTATATTTGCTATTCTTTTTGTTAATTACTATTACAAATATAAATTATAGATTATTTAATGATAAGATAATATTTTGTTAAAGTATCCTCTCAATTTCTTTTTATAAATTCTTTTTCAATAGATGAATATCTATAATATAATTTTAAAGCTATTAGTTCTTTAGTTTCTGTATTAATTTCATATTGAATAATTATAATTTTTCAGATTTTTCATCAAATAAATCTTGATATTTATCTAATAATTCTTTTAATTATTATTTTTATTCTGATATTAGATCTATTTTATTAAAACTTTCTTCTTTATTATTTTGATAAAATAGGTTTAATATTATTTTTATTTGTTTATAATATTAATTATTTTTATTATACTTATAATATTTAGTTAATAAGTAATTATTAGCATAAAAATATTTATCTAAACTAATAATTTTATTTTTCTTTAATTTTTTAAATATTAAATAAAAGAATTTTTCTTTACTAAATTAAGTATAATATTTTTTTATTTGTAAATCTAATATCATTATTTATTTATCAAAACTTTTTTAAATATTTAAAAGATTAATATTATTATCTTTTTTATATTTATCTTCACTTTTTTCTTTTATTAAAGACTTCTTTTTTTTGAATTTACTAGTTGAATTAAAATTTTGTTAATCTTTTTCTGAATTATTAAGTTCTTTATGAGTTGATATCAACTGAATTTTTATAATTTTTACTAGTGATAAAAATATTACTTGAGCTATTTTCTTATTAGGCTATATGATATATAGTTAATTAAAATTATTATAAATCAATATTTTAATATTTCCAGTATATTCAATATCTATAATATTAGCTTTTACTTTTATTTCTTTGTAAGTTAAGAAAGATCTAGAAATAAATTAACAAAATATTTCTTTTAATACTTCAATTACAATATAAGAATCTATTATCATAATTTCTTATAGTAAAATAATAAGATTTTCTAGTTTAAGATATCTCAGATTAAAATTAGTATCTATTTCATAAGCATATTCTGATATTTTTATTATTATTATTATTAAAGATTTTAAGTTTTATTTCTTCATCAATATTATATAAATTATTTTCTTCTTCAATTTTATGATACTTTTCTAAATAGGTGATAGATATTTTAATCTAATTCTTTTAATTTTTAAATTACAGTGCGGACCACTTAAAGACTGAAATTATGTGACTTGTTTCATTTTGAAATTTAGATTTTTGAATTTTTTAAATTAATTAAAAAGTTAAATTTTTATTATTTTAATATTTTATAAAAATCACGTGATATTTACATTATGTGCCTTATATCATATGCATATTGCATACTTAAAAATATAATACATCACATACTTAAAATATAATACATCAACAGTTTAAAGATTATTATTTTTATTTATTTCTTTCATAAATAAAGTCAGCTCACTATCTGGAATATACCTATATGACTTGAATTTTTTATATGCATACTCTACTAATTTCCCTATTAATCCCTCATGATACAAACTCATATATCTCCATGATTTTTATGCAAATTTTCTGATCATTATAATATCAATTGAATCAAGAGCTCGTAGAACTACTTCTTATAAGCCAGCTCATGTATAATCATAACAGTTTCTTATGTAGCATTTAGCTGCCTCTCAGTACATTTCAATAAAGTTAAGTTCATAATGGAACTTCAGATAAAAAATACATAAATGATCAGTACCCTCTATTAATTTCACAATTGCTGGTCTTTGAATGAGGAAATCTGGCTGAGAAGCCATAATTTTTCTTGCACAGTAGTTTATCCGTAAAGAATCTTTAGATAATTACTTATTATTACAAGCGTGATAACTTAAAGACAACCTCTCTCTTCAAAGTCCTCTTTCTTCCAATATTTTTCATATTTCTTTTGACTTTCCCTGCATAGCTAAATCAGGATAATCCTTCTCAAATACTATTTGTTAGATTTTTCTTTATCCATTAGAATTTACAAAAGTTATCAATCATATTATTAGTTATTTTTCTCTAGGTTCAAGATTCATTCTCATAGCAACAAGAGCATTTTTTGTATATGCTCCATGATTTGTACTATTGTCAAAAGCAAAGACAGTGGTCACATTGAAAAACTTTGTTTCAAAGATAGGAATCATCTTATTCTTGATTTGATCTAATAAGTAATCAAATATCTAATAATCTTCTTGGTTTTTGCCTGGCAAAAGATAGCAACATATCTCAGTAGGAACAGTTAGATGTACTTTGGACTCTTCTTCATTTAGTTTCAACTGATCATATACTTCTAAAAGAAATTTGCTCACCATGATTGATCTTCCATTTTCTTTCTTCTATAATAGCATCTCTTCATCTAGAATCCAAATCTATCTCTTTACATCATTTGAATAAAAAATATATTCATCATACATAACAAGAATTAGTTCTCATTCATCTATTCTAAGTGTTGGTGGAATTCTTTCCATTTCTTTTCTCTCATATTTTGCTATTCATTATTCTAAATCTTGAATTTCTTACAAAAATTCTTTTTGATAAGTGATAATATCCTCTCACTTATACCTATTAAAGTACTGTCCTTTTTGATATTCTTTAAAATGACATCCTAAACTATTCAGTCATCTCTTGGTAATTTATATGCTAATTATTTTTTTTGTTCTTCCTACATACTGAGGAAGTATAATATCATTGATGTACTGCTTGAATTAAGTTAAGAAAATACTATTTATTTCTGATTCTTGCTGTATCCATTATTAATATTGCAAAGCAATATCTTCATCATCAATAAGTCAGTTGTATTTTTGATATTGGTCTCAGCATGAAATTGGAAATGAATTATACTCCAAATAATATTTGGCCAGAAAATGAATTCTTTTGGTAGTATACGGTCTTGGAGAAATGTAAACTATGTATGCAGCCTTCTCACTTGTTTTTATTTTGCCATTACTATCATCTATTCATATAAAATATTCATAGATAACTTATCATTCATTATATTCAAAGACAATGAAAACCTGAACATTCTTCAAAAGGTCTTCTTGAAGTTGGGTAATTTTATTATGAAGAGCAATAATTAATGCTATTTCAATATCATTTTTATCCACTTGGACTGAGAAATTTGAAACTCTTATAGATCTAGATGAAAATACTAAACTACTGGCAGATCCATCAGAAATCTTATTGATTATTCCAAAAAAATTAGTGATTTGATGAGTTTTCTTGACAGCATTAGCAAGGGTGCCAGAAGTACCAAACTTCTGATAATAAGTTGTTTTTGATATACCCTTTATTATTCTTGAGTTTTTTTGTTCAGCATCTTTACTCTATATAATAGAAATGGTGAGTAAATGCGCTTGTATCTTTTCTTTCTCATCATTAACTTCATTTTTATTCTCACTATTTTCCACATCAAGCATCTTGAAAACTAAGAATGGCTCTTCCCAGTCATTATGGAATAGCCCAACTTCCACTCTGTTATTTCTTACTTCATTTTTGTTTGTTTCATTATTAAAATGCAGTTTAATTGCTGCCTCCTTTTCTCTTGCCACCCACTGCCTTTTATTATTGTATTCTTTGAGTTGGATATACTTTTTTTTCAGTTGCACCATACTTTATCAAAGATATTTTGTCACAATGCTAATATAATATAACATCCAATTAAAAAATGATCTGATTAAAAATAGCCAATTAAATAATCTAATAAAATTAGATTTTTACATATTTTATTATTTAATTAGTTGATCAATATATCATGTGCCATAGGATATGTCCTATTTACTCTAATTTACTATTAAAGTTAGCCATTTTTAAACCAAAATAAGTTAGTAAAAAAAAATTTTTTTCTAAAAAAAAGCTGACAATTAGTAGTAAATTGTCTTAGCTTCAAAATAATGACTTTATTTTTTTTTTATTATTTTTGTATATTATTCTATTATAGTTTAAAATCTAGCAATTTTATTTCAGTCTTTAAGTGGCCTGCACTGTATAATAGATTTTTAATCTAATTTATAATTGCTTTATAAGTATGAATCTAATTATTTCCTAATATAAGATTATAATTATTATTCACAATTACTAATATTTTAATCTTGATTAATTCAATTTCTAAAGTAACTGATAAGTTAATTACTTCTTTAAGTACTTTTTCTTTCTGATTATTGATATTAATCAGATTTATTATATTAGATTTTTAAATTTTTCAATTTATTTTCTTTAAGAATTATTAAGTAATCATATTATTTATAATATTACTATCAATTATTATTTTGCAAGATTGATTATTAATAAGCCTATTTATATATACATAATATTTATAAATATTTATTAATTTTATTAATTTTTTTTCATTTTTTAATAATAATTTCTTAAGTTGATTATTATCAATTAAAAATTTTTTTAGTTATGAATATACTCTTATTTTCTAAATATACATTTAAGAATTTAAATATTCTTCAGTATTTAAGTAAGTATTTTATTTATTATTATTATTATTATTTTACCATGCTGCAGTGTAATCCTACCCAAGATATAAGAAACTATACTAAGTTACATGACTTTAGCTGTCTTAGAGACAGTTTCCTATTGTACAAAATGGGCTATCAGAAGAATCTTTTTTAAGAAAATGCTGATATGATTAGCCACTGATAGGCTAATCTAGAATTAAACTGGCACTGTAAAGTTGAGAAGGGTGTTGTGAGAAGTTGCTAACTGCAACTTTTGTTTGATGAAGTTAGTATGAACTAGTTTAATATGTCTTGCTAGTGAACAGATATTATTGTTATGTGAAAAAGTGGGAAATTGACATTTGCAAAGGTTTGGATTAAAGATGGCTCCTCAACTAATTGCGGCTTGTGGCAGCCAATCAGAGAATTGCAACAAAGTTGCGGTAGTCAATTAGAGAATTATGACAAAGTTACGGTTAGTTACAGCTCCCATCTCTAGTTTGGATCTGCTTGTATTCTAAGTGTTGTGTTATAGGGTGTGATGGCTATATGGCCTGAAGGCTTGCCTTTGGATCTAGCATTTGTGATTAGTGATCGTTTTATTTTGGTTGTTATGTGTAATTGGTATTCGTGTGCTATTTGTGCTTGGCATCGAGAAAGCCATATTATTTTTCAGAACTTTGAAATAAACCAATATGTAAAAAGGATTGAGATTTGAAGAGTTTTGGATTTAGATGTGGAGGTGTGAATAAAGGTGGTTAGTATGTGTGGTATCAGACCACCTAATAGGTGGATTATAAAGATTGGTGAGAATGATAGTGGATTATCTGTTGATAGGCTAGGCAGTTGTGAGTTGATGAATTATCTGCAGTTTGTTATAATAGTAGTTATATTGGTTCATGATGATGGAGATAGATGAAAGTGAATGAGTGAGACTAGTTTGTGTGGAATAGCTAATAGGAGGATATGTAAGAGATCTGTTAAGTGAAAGTATTCCCAGATGTGATTAATTGTTTCTGGCTGAGATTAGTATCGGGAGTATAAGTCATTATTATATAGTGCTGGCTTCCATTTTGAGAGTAGACTGAGAATAGATAAAGAGGATATGATAATTTTGATTATGAAAGTTTGATTTGGAATGTGAGTGAGATTAGACTTGTTGTTGTATTTCCAGCAGTGGTGAGAGGCTTGCCAGTTTATTAGGGGAATTAGGTTGGATGGTAGAAAGTTTTTTATGCTTGTAGATTGTTGCCATATTAGAATATTATGACTGCTATAAAAGTATTTGATGAAGTATCGAAGGTTAGAGTCAATTAAGAGGTCTTTGCTGAAGATAGGAAGGTATTTGGTTGATGGTAGGTATTGAAGTTTAGTTGTAATTGGTGGCTGATTGCATCCTTCTTTGGCTAGTCTGTCAGCTATGTCATTGCCAGGATTACCAGAGTGACCTTTGACTTTATTTAACTTGAGATGAATATTTTTTGTTTGAATGTTGTGAGCTAGGATTTCTCATAGATGCCAATACGATTATTGGTAAAGTTTTCATTGTGAGAGAGAGTGTTGATTGGTGATATTTTTTTTGTATTCTTGTATCGCAGCTTGACTATCTGTATGGATTATGATATGAGTGTTTAGTGATATGCATTCGGATATTGTACAGATTGCGAAGGTTTCTACTTTGGTGGTGGATAGTGTTTCTGAGATGGAGAAAGATATGGATATTGGAGATGGCCATGTTGTCCATGCAGCGCCTGCTTTAACTTGTGTTGTAAGTGAGTTTTGTATTGATCTATCTGAATAAATTGTGAGTGGATCTTGAGAGTTGTTAAGTGTGAAGAAGACTTGTTACCATGAGATTGCTGATCTGTTTGAGCTATTAAAATGAGACAAAACTGAGATTTGAGAGAGATAGGGTGGTGATGTTATTGATGACCGGAATTGGATAGAGATTTGTCAAGTAGTTGTATCTTGCAAAGTTGTTTGCTCGAGCATAATAAACCATTTGGGTTTTGTTCCATGTGCTTTTTGTCTGAATCATTTTTTATATTGTCTCCAGGTGATGAGTTGTGTGCCATTATATTTTGTTAGTTGTTTGAGAAATATTACTTTGTCTTTTTTTAGTATTGTGCGGCATTTAATATATAGAGGCCAAGATTTTATGATATCATGCAGAGGGTGATCTGTATTAGAGGACTGTGGTAGTAGTTGCTGTATTGTATTAGAGGTAAGGAAACTGATATTTGTTTTGGCCATTAATGGAAGAATGCTTGCGATAAGATTTTTTCCAGGAGAAGAATATTCGGATATTGGAATTGAGAGAACTGAGTGTGAAAGCCATCTTTGTTCTTGTAGGTCCCATAATCGTATTTGAGTGATCTGGCCTAGTAGGTCTGTGTCATTAATGCGGTACATGAGTTCACTGATTTTGTGTCATATTTGTAACTCCCATAGGTTTGTTAGGTTGAAGTAGTTTTTGTGGTATAAAAGGGTGTCAGATATGTCTTGTGCTATGTCAGCTTTGGCTTTGAGTAATTTTTTGCAGTGGCATATTATTGATGAGCAGAATATTTTAGAGAGAACAATAAGTTGTGATTGGTATTCAATTGCTGGAAATAGGATACTATTGATAATGTATATGATCTGCTGATGATTGAGTTTCTTATGTGCTAGTATTTGCGATAAGTGTTGTGTGTTATACTTGATGACTTGTTGTTGCTTTTGGAATTTACCGTCTTCACTTATCCATAAGTCTAGGTATTTTGTACTCTCTGAGAGTTGTAAGATTTTTAGGGGTATGTTTTTATTTTCAAGATATAAGGTTGGTGATAGAGAGTTTGGATTTGTGTTGAGTTGAAGAACTTCTGTCTTTGAGGTGTTAATGTTAATATCACACATATTATAGAATTGAGTGGCTAAGTTGAGAATGTTTTGCATACTGTTTGGTGAGTGTGTGAGCCAGATTGTGTCATCTACGTATACGGCATAATTAATTATTTTGGATAGTATGGACTGGTTAGAGAGATATACTGATGATATCCATGAGATTGAGATTATATAGCCATCTTGTTGATAATGTGTATTAATATAGCAAAGAAGAGGATCGTAAAAGATTCGCTATAAGATAGGAGTATTAACTTCTTCTTGATCTAGGCCATCGAGTACTGGATATTGTTCTGTATTACCGTATGCTGTAATTACTTAATTGTGATAGAAGTTATGAATGTTGTTTAGAAGACTAATATATTGGGAATGTATTTTTATTCGTGTAAGTGCTTTGGATAACATTGTCTAACTGACAGAGTCATACGCTCTTTTCATATCTTGGAAGACACATCAAATTTCTTTTTTGTGAGAGTATACGTCTTCAAGCAAGCTATTAAATATATGGATAGGGGCAGTTATGCTTGTATCTGGAAGGACTGATGAGTTGAAATCTTGTAATATGTTAAGATTTTTGCAGATTGTTGAGATGCGACTTGTAAGAATATGAGAGAAAATTTTTTTGGTGTTATTGATGAGTGTTATGGGCTGTGTATAATTTAAGTTTCCTTTCCAGTCATATGGTTTTGGGATGAGAGTAATGGTGGCATTTTTCCATTCTGTTAGTACGTCAGCTTTTTGTATGCAATCGTTGAATAGATTGATGAGTGCATTATGAATTGTTTGATCACTTTTTTTGTATAAGATGTTATATATGTTATCTGGGTCTGGAGCTTTGAAAGAGGGAGCTGCTGTGAGAGCGTTAAGAAATTCGTCAGTTGAGATTGGATTGCAAATTGTGGAAAATGCTGAGTCTGATATGTGAGTTTGAGATTTGTATTATTCATGCTATTGATTATTAGAAAAGGGTGTAGTGTTTCTGAGACATGTCCATTGATGAAAGTATTGTTTGACTAGTTCTTTGACTTCGATGGGATGATCTGTGAATTGGTTGTTTTGGTGTATTTTGGTGATTGCAATTTGTTGGTGGTTTCTTTCTAGTGAGTTGTATAGCATTGTACTTGAATTGTAATATAGTGATTGTTGGTTTTTCTTGATATTAGCTGTTATTATTTCTGCTCTGCACTTTTTTATTTCTAGTATCTTTTTTGTTGCTAGTAATTTTCATTATTGTTTTACTTTTTGTATCCAATCTGTATCGTGGATATTTATTGATATGGGTGAAGAGATTGATGTGGAACTAGTGTATTTATTGATGATTGATTTTAGGATTTTTGACTTTTCTTGTTGGCTTTGAGTATGTGTGTGAAAGTAAATTATTGCATTTAATAAGGAGATCTGTTTTTGTATGATGCATGTTGTTTTTGATATGTTTTTGTTGTTGGTTATATTTATCTTTTTGAGTGTTTTGTCAGCTGATTGGATTATAGTTTTTTTAATTTTGATCCATTGAGAGTTGATTGATGTGTTATTAAGTTTTGTTTTTTGGAAGATTTCTGCTGTAAGAGTTTGATATTCTAGCCATGTTTGGTCTGGAATATCTTTGACTTTGTATGCTAGCTTTTTTCTTTTATGTCAGTTGATTATGTGTTGTGGTGTTCTATGAAATAGGGTGCTGGTGTTTATATCATTAATTACTAGTAAGTGATCTGTTTCAATCCATTGTTGTTCTATTATTGAAGCATGTTTAAGATTAATGGTGATGTGTGGTGAATGCCAGATTGTATCTAGTTAGTGATGTATTTTTTGGCGTGTCTATGTGTGATTGAGTAATCCTGGATATTTGAGATGGAAGTCATCATCCATTTCTTTGAAAAGTAAGAGGTTGATTAGACTATGCTTAGGTGGTTGAAAGTAATATTCATTGAAGTCTCCTCCGATGATGATATGTTGTTCATATAATATTATATTGTTTATGTATCTCATAAGTTTGTTTTTAATTTTTTTTTCCTGTCCGTAATTGACAGCTGGCAGATAGCATCTGATTATATTGAGATTTGTTGATTGCTTGAAGGTGAGCTTGATGTGGATTAGTCGTCCTTCTAGTTTGGTAGTTTTTTGTAGGTGTGTGTGCCAGCTATTGTGGAGCAGGATACTGATGCCGGTGCCAAATAAGCGGTTATTATTGCATATCCAGATGTAAGTATAGTTTGGTAGGTTTTTGAAACAGTATTTTGCTGTATGTGTTTGTAATTTGATTTTAGTAAGAATGATGATGTCGATGTGATAAAATTGAGTAAGTGAGTGGATATCTTCAGTTTTTCCATTTGCGTTAAGGCCTCTACAATTTAAGGTGGTGATTCTTAGTATATTTATTTGTTTAAGACCTATGTTATTGTCTGATGGATGTGTATATTGTGTATTTTGTGAGATTGTGGGTGAGTTTGTTGTGTTGAGATTTGTGTTTGTATTATAGATATGATTATTTGTTTATGATAAATTTATTGAGGTGAGTGACATGTGTGTATTTTTATTCATTATAAGTGTTTTGGTTTTCTATTGTGCTAAGTTTATTTAATATAGTTTGTTGTTGAGATTGGAGTTGTTATAGCTGTTTTTGTAATTGTTGATTGAATTTTGTGAGCTCTGTAATTTGATTTTTTTGATCTTGTATAGTTTGATTTGAATTGTCTAAAGGTGGTGATTGTTTAGTTGTGAGCACTGATTGGTTATTGATAATATGTGATTGTGATGATGTGGGGGTTATTTGTTTGTTGATTGTGTCTAGATCTTGCATATGAGATGAGAATTTTGAAAGAATTTGATCAAGTTTTTGTTCTATTGATTCGAATTTTGATTGTAGTAAGTTGAGTTGTGTTGATAGTATGTCTATGTCTGTGTGAAGTTTGAGCAAAGATGTTGTTTGTTCATTATTATTTGTGTTGTTATTATTATTTATTAATTGTGAAGAGGCTTGACTGTTGTTAGATTTTGCGATATTATTGGTATTTTATTTTTGTAATATTTTGAGATTTTGTTAGTTCCAATGTCAAGTTGATGATTGTGAGTTATTAATTGGAATGTCAGAATTTTTTCCTTTTAGTAATGCATCTTTATAAGATCTGAAGGCTATATCAATGGTTGGTTTCCTGTAGGATAGTCCTCTGTTTTCATAGAGTTTGTTAAGTTATTTATATTGGAAGATGCGTCTTACTTTACTATGGCATTTGGATGCATGGTGTCCTTATTTGAAGCACATATTGCAGATGATGGTTAATTTTTGTTCCCATTTGAGATGTGATTGTCTTAGTATGACTGATGATGTTAGTGCTAAGTTTAAGTCATTTTCTGATGCAAATATAATCCAGGCATATTATTATCTTTGATATTTGACTGGTGATCGTGGGATGTAGCAGATTTTAGCTTTTATTGAGTCTAGATATTCAGAGAGTTCATATTCAGTGCATCTGTATGGCAGATTGGTGAGTTTTAGTTTGTGCTGATTTCTATTAGTAATTATTTTATGTTAATTTTGCAGTGGTATTATTCGTATGCTGTCTTGTCCGAGAAGAATTAACCAGTTTTAAAGGGCTTTGTCAGCAGCTTCTCTTTCTTCAAATTTGATTGTTGTGTATTGCCATTGATTGGCTATTTTGGATTTAATATCTTTGATTATGCCGAATTGTGAGAAGATATTGTGAATTAAGCTTTCAGGAGTGTTGAGTGATATGTCTCTGAGGGAAATAATGTTGGTGTAGGTATCTTGAATTGCATCTTGTGGTTTTTTGGCTAGTAGTTGGTGATTTTTGTTGATTATATGTGTGAGAGCTTTTTGGAGGGCTTGAGATAAATTAAAGGAGACTTGAAAGTAATTTTGTGTGTTTATTTTAATTATTTTGTGAGAGATATAGCCTGGAATTTTGCATAAATGCTTGTATGCATGTTGTTTTAGTTAGTTATAATTAATATTTTCCATTTCTTCCTGGTTCTCATCTATGAAAGTGATGTATTGGATCTATGTATTGTATCATTTGCAACTTGTTATGATTTGCTATTGCTGATTATTATCAGTCGATGTGATTTTGTGATTATGCATGCTTAATTAGTTTTTAGATTTAGGTTGAGGAGAGATATTATAGTTGATTGGTGGAAATTGGCTGTCTATTTCTGATATCTCTGATTGATAATCAGGAGTATCTAGATGCATGCTGGTTGTGTTATTTGTTTCATATGTTAACTTGGTGTCTGGTTCTTCTTTGGAAGATGACATGTGTGTGGACATGCTATGTGTGACTTAGCGATTTTTTAGATTGGAGTTTGTATATGGATCGGTACAATTTTTGCGAGTTTTTTTTTGTTTATACTTTGAGCTATTTTGATTGGCTGAGATTCTGTAGTTATTGATGAAAGAAGAAGAAGTCTGTTTTGAGAGAGGACTAAAGGTGTTGGTGTTATAGATATTATAGAGACGAATTGGATAGAGGATTTGTTGACCTTGGGTGTGCTTGGTGTATTTGGATTATTTGTGTTTTGTGCTATAATGGCACGAAGAGGGGAAGATATTAAAGAGAAAATTTTTTTTTTTGATTTTTTATTATGTTTTATGTATTTTTGATATTTTTAATTTTTGTAAAGAAAAGAAAAAAGAAATGTATATAAAATTAGTATTAGGGGAAAGGGAAAGAGTAGAAGAAAATATTATATTATGCTGTATTTGTATAAAAGTATATGATAAAAGAAGTTTTTGTATGTGTTGTAAATTTTCCTCGCTTCTAAATTTTGTGGACAGAGTGATCAGCGGGGAGAGTTCTATTATTATTATTCATTATTATTATTATTATTATTATTTCTTCTATTATTATTATTATTATTATTATTATGATTATTATTATCTTAATTATTATTTTTTCTTAAACTAGAATATCTATTAATAATATAATTAGTATTTTCACAATTATAACAAATAATAGAATTTCTTGAGTTATTATTATTGAAGTTATTATTATTAAAATTACTATTGAAATTATTATTATTGTTAAAATTATTATTATTATTATAATTATTATTTCTTTTGCTTTTGTATTTACTTATAATATAATCAAATTTTTTATAATTATTATATTTAATAGAATTATTTTTATTATTAAAATAATTATTAAACTAATTAAAAGTTATTAACTTTTCTAACTTTAAAGTGATATTTTCAATTTATTTTATTAATTTACTAATTTTAGTATTTACAGATAGTATTAGCAAGAAAAATAAACTATTTAATATAGTATTATATTATTAAAAGTTAGAATTATAAACTATTATTACATTAATTACTTCTTCTAATATTGAGTTGATAAGTTAATAAACAGATTTACAGAATCAAAATACTTTTTAAAGTTAGATTTATATTTAAGATATTATCAAATATGCATTATAAAAGAAGATATTTATAAAATAATATTTAAAACTCATTATAGATACTATGAGTTCTTGATCCTATCTTTTAAACTTACTAATATATCAGCAATCTTTATAATACTAATAAATAATATATTTTATGATTATCTTAATAAATTTATAATTATTTACTTAAATAATATCTTAATATATAGCAAAATCAAGAAAGAATATATTTAATATCTTCAGATTGTACTAGAAATATTTTACAAGTATAAATTGTATGTTAAATAGAAGAAATATAATATTATATAATAATATGTAGAATATCTTATATATTTTATATTAGCAAATAGTATTTCAGTTAACTAAAGAAAAATTATTATAATTAAAGATTGACTAGCATTAATTAATATATTAGAACTTTGCTTATTTTTAGATCTTGCAAGTTATTATAGAAAATTTGTTAAAGAATTCTCAGTAATTGTATTACTACTCATAATACTTTTATATAAAAATCAAGAGTATGAATAGTTTATCATGATGCAATAAGTTTTTGAATAATTAAAGTAATATTTTATATTAGTATTAGTCTTGTTATTACTTAATCCAAAATCATTATTCATAGTTATCACAAATATTTCAAATTTTACTATAGAAGCTATATTAAGCCAAAATCAAAACAAGAATAACTAACCAATTGCTTTTGAATTAAGAAGACTTTTACTAGTTGAACAAAACTATTTAGTTCATAAAAAAGAATTACTTGTAATAATACATATAATCAGACTTTAAAAATTATATCTAGAAGATTAAAAGTTTATAATTATTATAGATTATATCTCTTTAGAATATATTAAAATATAATATAATCTTTCAAAGAAATAAGCTTGCTAGTTAAAAATCTTATAGACTAATAATTTTGAAGTTAAATACAAGTCTAGCAAAAATAATGTAATAGCAGATATACTTTCTCATCAATTATACCTAGCAAATATTTTAGTTATTATTACTAATTTGATAGAAAAAGAAGACTTAATAAAGAAGTAACAAGTAGATAAATATTTTATAGAAATATATGAAGTCTTAAAGAATTTTAATAATATCAATTCAAAATAATAAATCAAAGTTAAAAACTTTGAATTAAAAGAAGAATTATTGTATTTAAAAAATATAAGTCACATAGCTATATTTGATGATAAAATATTAAAGATAAAGATTCTATTTGAATTTTATAATATACTAATTGCAAGACATATTGGAATTAATAAAACTTATATAACTATTTCTTAATAGTTCTATTGATCAAAAATAAATAAGAGTATTCATAAATATATTATCAGTTATGAATCTTATTAGTATAATAAATTTAATAATCAATAATTCTCAAAATTACTACAATTTCTTACTATTCCAAAATATAGATAGAAATATATTACTATAGATTTCATAGTTCAACTCTCAACTACCAAGTCTGAATATAATATAATAATAGTATTTGTATATAAGCTATCAAAAAGAGTATACTTTATATTAATTATAATAATATTAATAGCATCTGATATTGCAAAGATTTTTTTTTTGAAAACATCTTCAAATTACATAATTTATTCATAATTATAATATTAGATAGAGATGCAAAATTTACAAGTCACTTTTGAAAGTCTCTTTTTGAATAACTAAGTACAAAACTTGCTATATCTATAGCATTTCACTCTCAGATAGATAGCTAAATAGAGAGATTAAATAGAATATTAGAAAAAATATTAAGAATTTATATTATTTATTAATAAAATAGATAGGATAAAAATTTAGCAGCTATAGAATTCATCTATAATAATAATAAAAATACTTTAACAGATCATATATTTTTTAAGTTAGATTGTGAATAAGTATTTTATATATTAATCAATATCTTGTCTTTTCAAAATAATATTATAATATCTCAAGATTTTATAGAATATTAAGATACTATAATAAAGATAATCAAAGATTTACTACTTGAAGTACAAAAAAATAAAGTAAATATACAAATCAATATAGAAGATTTGAAGAATTCAATCTTAAAAATAAAGTTCTTCTCTTTATTTATAACATAAAATCTTCAGTTAATAAATAAAGGATAATCAAAAAGTATACTCCAAAGTTCATAGATCTCTTTGAAATTATCACAAAAATATCTTCTGTTGCTTATAAATTATAACTATTAGCAAATATAAAATTACACCTAATATTTCATATATTTCTTTTAAAGAAATATAACTCAGATAATAAATTTAATAGATATCAATTATCATCAGAGTAATTATTATCTCAGATAATGAAGAAGAATATGAAGTTAAAAATATTCTTAATAAAAGAATTTATTATTACAAATTTCAATATCTTGTTAAATAGCTTAGTTATTCTTTCTATAATGTAACTTGGGAATCTCTTAATAACTTGAAAAATATTATAAAGAAGATTAATATCTTTGAAAAATCACGTATTGAATATAATGAGAATATTATACTTTAAGTAGAAGGTATATAATAATTTTGATTAAATTATCTCTCTTTAAATCTCTTTTAGTTTAGATCTTTATTTTATATTATTTATATAACAGATTAGTTTTGTATTATATTTTTAAGAAGATTAATTTCACTCTGGATACATAAATAATTATTATATATTTAATATATCTAGATTTAGCATATTATTACTCAGATGATTACTATATATATTATAATTATTAATTTAGATTATTAATATTTTTAATTAATTATTTTCTTTATAATTTTATTTATTTTTCTTATTATTATATTATTTATTATTATTTATAATTATTATTACTTATTAGATTATGATTAATTATCCTCTAGAGATGCAAATTAAGTTAATTAATTATATTTAATATATATATATATTAATTAAAAAATATTATTAATTTATTTATATTTTGTATTTACTTCTTTTATTATAAATATAATCTGTCTATTCTATAAAATAACTTCAGATTTGAATACTTTTAAATAATAAAAACAATTATAAGTTATAAAATTAAAACTATTTATATTATATTTTATCTTATTTATAACTATTAATAAAATAATCTTACATTTAGTCTTATATATAATATATAATTTCTTTGAGAAATATTATATATTACTATATAGAATATCCAGATCTAAATCAATTTTAAGAAGTAAAATTACTTATATATTCTAAAGGATATTGTATATAATAGTAGATATTTAAGAAGAAGAATATATAAAAGAAGAATCATGTTTATAAATTCAGATCATTAAGATATATTTAATAATTTATCTCTTTTTTTTATATATTCAATAATTTACTCTTTTTTTTATATATCTAATAATTTATTTTTTTTTGATATGCTTAATAATTTCTTTTTGTATATTTAATATATTTAATATTTTTTCAATAAAAATGCATCCCAGAGCTAATAAAAAAACTATTCAAGTCTAAATTACTGAAAAAAAGAAATATTATTAGAATATACAAAAAAATTTATTTTAATTTATCTTGAAAAGTAATTTATACAAAATATTTATATTATAGTAACTATATTTAATATTAAGTTCAAGTAAATCTGTAACTGATATTAAAAAAAATAGAAACTTTTATAAGCTTTTTTATATATAAAATAGTTGAATATTAATTAGCCAGAAAAATATTCTTTATTAGAAAATAAACTAAGTAAATAAGTTAGATAACTTAGATAAGAATAAAAATTAATATTATAATATTTGATTTAATTATACACAAAAGACTTGATAAAAAAATCTGAATATATTAATATCTATTTAAATATTAATAAATTTATATTTTTAGTAAATAGATTGATAAATTTATAAACTGTTATAATTTTAATTTTTGATATTATACTATAATAATATAATATTTATTTAAGAGTCTTATCAAAAAATAACAAGAATTATTTAGCTTTATACTTTACAAAAGAATATTATATAACTTTCTTCTCAATTTAATTAGAAATATAAATAAGACTTCTTTATCTTTTGATTTGCTATTTAATATTACTATTAATAAAATAGATATATATATAATATTAATTCAAATATATGAACATGAAGAATTATTTTTTATTATTATATTAGCAAATAAAATCAAGTTACTTTTAATAATAATTTTTAAATTATTCAAAGTATTATAACAAGAATTTTCTTTAAATATAATTATAAGAGTAAATTTAATAAACTGAATGAATAAAGAAGAAATGATTTTTTGAATTGAAAATATATAAAATTAACATATTAAATTTTTAATTAATCTTTGTTCTCTTCTGATTTTGAATTCTTTTCAGATCATATTATCAATTCAGTTACTCATTATTTTAAAAAAAATATAATTATTACTATAATTTCAAATAGATTAACTTCAAAAATTTAATCTTTAGATATTTTTATTAATAAATCATTTAAAATAAAGATAAATATTTATAATTAAATTATATATATTATATAAAATTATATAAATTTATTTAAATTTATTTATAAATTTGTTATTATTATAATAAATAAATATCTAATAATATTAAAAATTATATAAAAACTGATCAAATTTAATATCTATTTTATAATTTAATTACTTAATGAATTTATAATATATAATATTAAGTTAATACTCTTTTTATTTAAAAATCATTCAAAGTTTGTGATATTTCAAATTCTTAAAATAGAAAAAAAGACCAATTAATTTTTGATTATGAATAAATTAGATTATAGAAATAAGAATCTTATATAATTTTCAACTTAAATAATAATAATAGTAAAAGATCTAATGAAAATAAAAAAAATTTGATTAATTTATTTTTAAATTTAAAATAAAATATAAAAAATAATCAAGAAAATGAGTACTATAAAATTTATCAGCTTAATTATATTAATGATTGGTAAAATAATTAGATTTTTTAATTTAGTTTATTAATATTAATTTAATAAAATCAAACTTATATTAAAATATAATATAGATTTAGATTTTTATTAATTTTTCAAAATAATATCTTTAATATATACTTAAATATAATATATAAAGAATATTCTATTTGAAAAATATTTTATATAGTAATATATAATATTCAAATTTACTATTATATTTATAATATCTTGCTAATTAGATTTTACTATCTTTAGTAATTAGTAAAGAGAAATTCAGATTTTTTTATCTATCACTTGCTTAATAATACTAGATATTATCTTATAATTATTCTGAAATTCATAGCTATTTCCAATAATTTTCACTTTTAATTTTTTAGTAAATTCTTTAATTATAATTAACCAGTTAGTACTTAAATTAATAGTAGATTTATATCATAATATTATTTATTAATACAAATAAAAATATATTATTAAATATAAAATTATAATAAAATATTATGATGAGAATTTTATCTTGTGAAATTAATAAAGTGCTAGTTAAAATTATATTAAATATATCTAAAATAGTAAATATATAATAAGTTATAGTATAATATAAAATAGATTAAGTAAATATAGTATAAATTATATTATTAATAATATTAAAATATTAGAAGTATGATTACAGTTTGTAAAATATTATTTATCAAAATATATATGTAAATATTTATTTAAAACTAGTATATAAATATTTATTAAAACTAGAATATAAAATAGATAGTAAAGATTATTAAAAAAATTTTGTATTTTATATTAAAAATAATTTGACTAGTCATAAGTAAATAGATAATAATTCTAAATATAGAGATTTTAAAGTTTAACTAGTATTATATAAAAATTATATATTATTAATTATTTAAAAAATATATTATTTATAAAAAAATAAATTAATTTAGTTAAAATAATTCAATATATAGTAATTAAATAATTTTATGAATCTAGCAAATCATTTATGAAGTAAGTTAAAGATTAATATTATCAAAATGTAAATAAGCTTCATTATTAAATAAAATAAATTTAATTTTTGTAATTAATAATTATATAAGAGAGAATAATATAAATATTTTATTTATTAATATGAATTTAAAAATGCAGAATTAAATATATTATTATAATTAAATATCATAATAATAACTTTATTCTACAGAATTAATAAAATACTAGTTATAGCTATATTAAATTTTAATGCTAATTATAATATTATAGACAAGAGCATAATAAAAATAATAGACTTAAAAATTGATAATATCTCTAAAATAGAAATATATAATTCTATTAATAAGCTTAATATATTAAGAATAATTCATATAATAAAAATTTTGATCCTATTTCAAGATTAGAAATAAAAGTAAATAAAAGTTAATAATATTTTCATTATCAATAAATCTGAACTTAAATCTATACTAATATTAGATTAATTATAATTTCAAAAAAATATAATGAAAATGAACTTTTCAAATAAAATTCTTATATTACTTAATAGAACTAGTTATAAGATTTAATATAATTAAAAATATCTGGAAAATTCATAATATATATATCTAAAATTAATTATCCAAACTCAGTTATTTTTTAGTTATAATAAATATTTATAGCCAAATTTAAATCTAGTAAATTATTTATTATTTTTTTAATTAAATATATATTATATAATATAACTTATTATAAAAAAAATCAAAACTAAATTTAAAAATTAAGAAGTTAATTATTATCTTAAATCAAAATTTTTAGAGTCAATTATATATAATAATAAAATTTTTAAGTATATTAATAAAAAAATTACTAGATGAATAAGTTTTAAAAATAAAGATAGTAGATTTTTTTAGAAAGATAACTATATATCTAATTAAATGAATTATGATTTTACTTATCTTTATTTCAAGTATAAAATATAATTAATTTAGCAAATGATATGTATTTATTATAATTTTAATCCAGATATTAATCAACTTGAATTTTCTAATAATATCATATCAGAATTTAATTAATTTATCAATTAAAAATATAATAATAAAGAGCTTCAAATATATAAAACAAAAATTATAATTAATATAAAGAATAGTTAGATAAGAATAATTCTTTATATCAAAAATCTTGTCAGAAGAAAAAAAAATTTATAATAGTATCTGTGTATAAATTTAATAATTAGTTAAATTTTTCTGATTCTTACTTATAGCAAAATAAAAGAAGAAAAATAAGATTAAGTATTTTATTATAGAATTGGAATCAGATATTAATTTTGATATTTTTGAATTAAGTATTTTTTTATTTAGTTTAAAATTAGAAGATATATATATATAAAAGAGTATATAATATTACAAAATAAAAAAAAATTAATTATCTAAATATTAGTTATTTTTTTCTATTAAAAATATATAATAATATATTATTTAAGAATGATATAACTAAATATATTTGATTTATCAGAATTACTAGAATAAATATTATATTTTTTAGAAATTAATTAATTCTTTTATTCTATTTTATTTATTAATTAACTTTAATATAAGTATAATATATTGATATTATAGAGAAGAGTTAAGTTAAAAGATAATAATATTTATTATAGATATTATTTTCTAGTTAAATATAATTATAATAAATAATTTCAAACATAATTAGAAAATATCATAAAGTAAATATATATAAAGAAAAAATTTATCTATTTTTCAAATTTAAAAAGCTTAAAAATTTTATATTATCATTTAATTACATATAAAATAATTAGATTTATTATAAATTATTACTCAAATATAATTTATTTAGACTTTAAAAATAGTATAGATATTAATAATGAGATATTAATTAAAATAGTTTTTTTATATTCAAATTTAAAATATCTTAATTTATATGATAATTAAATAATATCTAATAGAGAACTATATAAGATTATATAAATATATAATAAATTAAAATATTTAAATATTTCTTATTATAAAAGTATTACTGATAAATTATTAATAATAATTATAAAATTATATTATAATTTATTATAAGTTATATTTTAAATTTATATACTAACTTATAATCTTTAAATATTATATTTAGTCATAGAGAAATTAAAAATACTAGTATATTAGTATAAATACATCTCAAAATAAAATATCTTGATTTTATCAATATTATAACTTTTCAAAATGATTTTCTTATTATAATTATTATTAAATCTTCTCTAAATTTAAAATATTTTGATATTCTTATAATAATATTGATGATAAAATTATTAAAATACTAACTTATACATGCTATAAATTAGAATATCTTAATCTTGTAGAGTATGAATTTATTATTAAATTATTAATATATAATATTATTTAATCTTATTCTAACTTTAACATTTTGAACTTGAATTTTGTGATATTTCTAATATAACTATTAAAAAAATAGCTTATTTATGTCTTAATCTAAAATATCTTAGTTTGAAAAATTATGAAAATATTAGTAAAAATATCATAAAATAACTTAATTCAAATATATATATATTAAAAATTATGATTTATTATATAAGTAGTCTAATTTTGAATTATCAAATATTTCTAATTCTAATTCTAATAATAATATATAAAGTATAAATTCATCTTTACTTATTCTAATTTTTATCAGTATTTTAAATAATAGAATCAGATATAATAATTTATATTCTTATTTCATAAATAATTTAACTAATACAAAATAAAATAATATGATTAATAGTCTTATTCAAAATATTTCTCAAGAATTATTTTATTATTTATAACAAAAGTTTTAGATAGATAATTAATTATTAATTATTTTTTTCTAATAATATTCTTTTATATATCTATATAAGTAAAAGTAAAATTATAATTTCTAGAAGTAAATTATAGAGAAAAGTCTAGTATAAAGTAAATAATATCATGTATTTTAAATTTGCAAATTAGAGATTAGT
Source organism: Ambispora leptoticha (assembly GCA_910591765.1). Classification (NCBI taxonomy): domain Eukaryota; kingdom Fungi; phylum Glomeromycota; class Glomeromycetes; order Archaeosporales; family Ambisporaceae; genus Ambispora; species Ambispora leptoticha. The sequence continues at coordinate 366 of CAJVPS010000063.1, read as the reverse complement.
TTATAGAATATATATAGCTAGTAATAGAAAAAAAATAATTAATTTATTAATCAAGATTAATAAGAATAGAATTCTATTATTTCATAATAATATATTATTCTATATCTGAAATAATTATTATATAATTTATTTTGGGATAAAATCTATTTTGAAATTTAATTTTCAGTATTGTAATCAATCACTTATTTGTGTAGTGTAGTAGATGTAATGCAGTATATAGTATAATTACAGCACATGATACAGTAATTACTAATCATTACTAAATTGAATAAATAAGTAATTTTATTAATTAATCTTATTTATAATTAATTTTATTTTTAATCTATATTATTACTCATATTTAGTCTTATTCAAATATTAATTTAG